>JAQFVV010000676.1:131935-166152 GCA_028023455.1 Epiperipatus broadwayi | reverse complement strand
GGCTCCTTTTGGAACTAAGGGAAACTTTAGTTAGGTACATATATATGTATATATAGGAGCAAAAACTTACTAACAATATTGATTTTAAATATTTTATTATACGTCAATTTTTTAAAACTTTTTATTTTAAATTGCTTGTTTTTTTCTTTTAAACTGTATATTTTGTAAAATTTAATATGGAAGATGATACAGTAATTAACTAAAAATAATTAAAGGGGTTGGAAGCACTATTGTTTTAATCTGGGGAAGGTATTTTTAATTAAAGTTTTTACTTAAAATGGAATTAAGATTAGAGATATTTTTGTTAAAAACATGTTGTTAAATCTATTTCTAATCTGGAAATAGATTTGAATTTATTTTTGGATGTTATCTTACTGTTGCATCTTCAAAAACAACTGATAAAAGAAAAAGTATAAAATGACTGAATTTTGAATCACAGGGAGATTAGCTACTATTGAGAGAGCTGATCGTAAACCTATTACATGTCGCTTGAAACTTAAAATGATGTAGTAATAAATCCACCATGTTTCTGGGCCCTTTGGGTCATCATCTTCCATGGCCATACCATTCTGCTGCCCAAGAGAAGTAAAACCCGATGTAAGAACTTTCATGCTAATAGAAGCTTGCTGCCACCGAAGAACTTGCATTTTAATTGCTGTGCATGAGCAATATTTTAAATTGGTCTCTTAAAATTGCAAGGTAACTTTTATGCTACTATTTGAAAATGAGTCTAGCCTCACTAATCTCAAATCCTGCTATCAAGATTCTAACATATTGTTCAATTTTCTATCTTTTAAATTAATATGTTTTTTTATATATAAATAACATGTAATTTGCTCTTAAATAATTTATATAAATTTAATTCTCTCTCATATGCTCTAACTTTCTTTAACTTTGGTGCGGTCAATTCTTTATAGTTATTTATTACTTGATTTTATATATATGCTTTTATTATTCTTATTATGCCAATCTTAAACAATCTGATGAGTTGAATTTCTAAAATCTTTTTTGTCATTTTAAATAAACCTTCATGAAGCAAGTTATTAATGTCCCTTTAATATATATATTATTATAATGCATTCATTGTAAATTAATACGTTCGCCAGATTGTTTTATGAATCAACATTTTAGGTTCGTTTTTAATATAAAAATTGATTTGTTTCTCTCTGGATTTTCTACCCGGGGTAAATCCAGAACTCAAGCTAATTAACGCTTTGAAATCTTATAAAATATTATTTATTTAATTCTAAAAAGAAGTGACTTAATACTCTTAAAATATATGCTATATATTCCAGTTATTGTAAAATCCACGAAGGTGGGATTGAATTATTTTAAATAGTAGAAAAGGGAAGAAGGTGAATCTTAATGTTTCTTTTACTAAATCAAATCTTAACGTATATTTTATTAATTTGAAATCAAAATCTCAATGTTTCTTTTGCTAAATAAAATCTTCAAGTATATTTTAGTAAATGAAATCTAAATTTCTCTATATATATATTATAGTGACATAGCATATTATTTATATAAATTATAGTATTCAAACATGGGTTATTTATTTTTAAAGCAGTAAAACTTTTTCAATGTCGTTAGTGACATTTATCATTCATACTGCGTTACTGACATTTAGCCGATCTTCATGATTACATATATGTGCTTCTTAATCTGGGGGTTACAACAAGTTCGAACCCATAGATTTCTTCTCAAGCCTTGTCCTGAGGATAGTTGAAACTACCCAGGACCATTTATGTCATATCTCATTCCGTAGATAGTTGAGCTATCTGGAATCATATTTATTTCATATAAAATGCCTCTGGCGGTGATCCCGTAAGTTTGGCACATGCTATGCATATTCACTTCTTCATAAATAAAGGGCCTATTGCATCGGTTTTACCAGCAAAAGTCTGGGCCATGCCATGCCTATCCACTTTTCTCTAAGCACTACCCTAGAAGGGGGTGTGAGACTTCATTTTTCATCCAGAAGCATAATTTTTCCTGCTATCTTTTTGCCACAATGTCAGCACCACAAACTTTTTCGTATTATTTCTTTTGCTTCATGACCCAGTTTTATTGCTCTAATATTAAAATTGTGCTCTGCTTAAAATATATATTAATGCCAACTACTACTAGATTTATTATTAACATTATAATATATAAATTTATTTCAGTTTTCTACAATCCCACCATCATAACTTATTTCTGTATTTAAGAGTATCTATATGCCTTGGGAAAAATAAAGCGTTCCTCTTACTATCATTAATATAATTTTTCATTAAATATTTTGTCACAGTTTCAAATATAATGTTTTCAAATGTATTTTGTTTATTTTCACAACCTCAATGGTGTGAAAATAGTTTATATCATATGTATAATGAATTTTGGAACGCTTTTAGAAAAATATATGTTAGCCACCATGTTTGTGAACCGTAAATAAAAGCGTTAATGGCAATATTATGTAATCTTTTCTAATATTTGATTGGCATCTTAATATTGGACCCATCAAAGATGTGTGTTTATTTGTAATATATTATTTAGCTAATAAAGAGCATATGAGAAATAATAGCGTGAATGACACTATGTAATCCTCTATCGCTTGTTAGACCACTTGCTCATTCATGCACACACTAATGTATATAATTAATTTATAAATGTATAATAATTTGTCAGTATATTAAACTATATTTTATTGTCTAACTTATTTGAGTAGTTCGAATTCCTTTTCCTCCACTTCCACATATTACACCCATGCTTATATATTATTTTAATAGAGTCATAGTTAATAGATGTCTCATTGTTTTGCTCAGCTTTGCTAGTCGGCTGGATTAAAATTAATTCTCTTGTGCCATCACTACTATGTTATTCATTAGGTGTTAGATCTGGGGCTTAGAGAGTGGGTTCGAATCCAGGCTGGTCCCTGATCTAAATCTCGGGCTTGACTGGTTTGAAGTACATTTTGTGAGTTCCAGCTCATGTTAGATGGATAAACATGTTTTGACCAGCACAATATGTCAATTGGCTAAAAGTGCACCACCTTTTCATCACAAGAAGAAACATGCTTTATGTTATGAACATTTTTATATTTTTATAGTCATTCCAATAATATCCATCTCATTGACATAAATTAATGTGGATAATATATTCTAGCTAAAAAGATCTAGATATCCATCTATCAACTCATGCCCCGAATTGTTTGCTCAATGATAAAATGTTAGAATCAACCACTACAGTTTGAGTTGGTTGAAGAACGGATACCTGAAAAATTATACAAAAATTTGTTTGGGACCTAAATACTTTTTAAATTTTAGCCAGTTCAAACTCAAATATCAGATTTTGAGTTTGATAGGCGGATTCACATATCTTTTAGATATATGGGTTATAAAATTTTAAGCAGTATTTAAAGACTCGGGCTAAATTTTTAATACTTTTTAAAATAAATTATTGTGTTAAATGATTTCAAATTTTATACATATATATAAACTTAATGTTTACAATTCAGCAGCCAATTAGTTTAAATTTTTTAATATTTGTATGATATAGATACCTAGTTACTGTTTTTTCCCAGTCGCCATTTTCATTAAATTTATTCCCAAATATACGATCATATAATTTCAGAAAAAATCGCATATAAAATCTAAGACAGCAGCAGATGTGAATGATTAATTTTAAAAATGAAAATTAAAGTTATGTCAAATTTAAAATTATCATTCTTAATTAAAGAGATCCATAAAACTAATTAAATTTGTTATATTTAATATTATTACCATCGTTTATGATAACGTGGTTTTAATTTTATAACAATTCCCTGCAACAACAATATTTTAATCATAGTTTTTAAGTCTATTTATTTGTTTCCTCTTTACGTCCCCCCCTCCATTTGAAAAACTGTAATTTATGTAATAACTTGTTATTTACACGTTTTCTGATGAGAGAGAAGTTGGATTGTTATTAGAAAAACAACAACTCTTTTATAATAAAATTGTTAATATTCGCTCAACCTTTTGAAGCATTGGTGGTCGAGAGGTCAACGACAGCCGCTTTACAAGCAGTTGTCTTGGTTTCGCTTCCCGGCTGATGCTATGACACATGAGAAAAAAAAAGTAGGCAAAAAAAAAAAGTAATAGATACTTCGGAATACTTCATCATTATCTGTGATACTTTATCATTGATTGACCCATTATTCATTCTAACATCTCATTGTTAGTTTAGGGCTACATTGTAAATTTTAAAATAATTTCTATACAAGATGATAAAACTAAGACGTCAATTCACTTACATAAATAATATTAAAATTTTGTACAGTATGATAATTGCTATCTAATAAAAATAAAGTCACTTTCATCTGTGATCCAAGAACTTATATAAGAATATATATATATGACAAGTAACAAAAACTAACTGATTATCATGCATAAATTACATCATAACATTTTTATTTAAAATCAACACATACATACTCTTTATTTAAGATTGCAACACATCTTATTATATTTACTGATTTTTTTAGGTTGTAAAAATGTTTATAGCCTTTTAAACATATATTTATAAAATAAAAGTTCAAAAGACCTTAAGCATTTTTAAGACTTAAGAAAAAAAATAGAGAAAAGTGCATTGTCATTACTCTAAAACGTCAGTTATATTTTTATTATTCACATACATGACAGAATTACTGTCATATATAAATAGGAAAGCTTTGATTAACTGCAAAATACCCAGTGGAAAAATTCAACCCTATTAGTAGTGAAAACAACTTTCAGCTATATGTACAGAAATTTTTGTTTAAAAATCATAAGCAACTACCTTTTTATTCTGAAAAATTATAAACATATCTAAGCAGATATAAACAAATACATATATAACCAATAACTTCACTACTGTCTATTTTATTTCAAACCTGTCGATTTCATAAACAAAGTTCTGCTTAGTTTGGTTTAGTGTAGTTAATTAGATTCTGAAACTCAAAGTTCATAAATTGTGGCCCAGCTCTGGTGACTTCTGATACATAAACTTCTTACGACTTTCCAAACAATAAACGACTCGATTAATTTAATTTTATAAATAACTTTTTAGAACAATCTTTAAAAATTGTTAGTTTGTTGGCATGTATCACATGCAAGGTTTAGAGTTCGAAAAAGATCTGGCTAACTCCAAACAGTAAATCATATTTTATTTGGCATAGTTTAGTTTATAAAAGCTTATTCAAGACACATGAATCCGATCTCTGTTCGTTACTTGTGGTATTTGAATATTTTATAAACTCTGACAAATAAACCACTCGATTTTAGATGTGATTTGATGTTGAACTATTTCCATCATCTATCAGTAAATGTTGAATGTTTAGAAAATTTTAAACTTTATTTAAACTTTTCAAATACAAACAACTTGTTAGTAATAACACACAAAAATTTTCTATACATTCAACTTTTGCTGATAGATGATGGAAATAGTCCAACATATTATCACATCTAATAATATACCATCATAAACAGAGCAAAACTCTCCATACAGTATTGCCACCTGTGCTAAACAGAGTAATCAATGGATGCCAGAAGGCTTGTGCATAAAATCCCTATCTAAGAGTTTTGCTCTGTTTATCAACAATTAATGTGCTAGTATAGGAAATGTGATCATGTGATGCTTAATGGTTTAATATACCATCATCACATACCTTGAGGCAAAGTATTCGATTATTTTATTTATTTAATGTTAAAAATGAGCTAAAGAATAATATTCTATGTATTATAAAAAAAGTGCTTTTTTAATTTTAAATAATTACTTATTTGCAAAATTTTAAGTTTAATTGATGTAAAATATTAATTTTAAAAGCTTTTTATTTAAAAAATAACTTGGGGGAATCAAAAAAGACTAATAAATAAAGGAAATTTTACAATATTTTTAAAAATTATAAATTATGTTTCGCAATTGCCCCTAATTATGTTCTTTTAAATGTAATTATTTTAAATTAGTTTTTGCACTTGATTTTCCAAAGTTTTTACTTATTTATTCGAATTTTTTTTTTTAAAAGTCTCCATATGAGTCAATTTTCTTTTCATTCAATTAATCACGAAGGTATTTTTTTATAATCCTTTTGGAAGAAAACATTTCAAGATTAAAATCTTACAGCAGTAGAAATGATATTTTTTTAAAATAAATATTTGATAACTACAAATGAAAAAAAACTAGATGAAAAGGTTATATTCATTTTTTGATTTTATGTTACTGTATTTCAAAACCTGTTAACTTCGTTAACAAATTTATATTATATTCGTTTCTGGCCTTTTAAATGTTTACCTATATTAGTATTAATGTTAAAAATTGACCAATGTGTTAATAAAATATAGACTATATTTTCCACTATAGGACAACCATTTGCTTGTGTCTAAATTCCAGACCATCATTTCCCTTTATATAGCCTGCATTCCTCAGGTGAGTTACAGGTATTAAGCATCTGGTTCTTCACACTTGTGTTGACAGCTCATTATTTTTTGATTAAGTCACTTTCTCATAAGGCACCAACTGTTTTCTTTCTGTTTTTATCACTTTGTGGAGGTGAAGACTTTTTAAGTGCATTATGGTCTCAAACTTGATACAGTAACACCATCAACTGCACTGTATCGACTTACATAAAGTCAATTATATGCTATCCCCCAAAAGGAATATAAACAAACAAATGATAATGTAAATAAACAAACACAATATATTAAATTTTGCAAATTTTACCATATTCAAGCTGCCATTTTTTTCTCTGAGCAATATACATGATGCCATTTTTAAAAAAATTAAATTTAAAAATGAATTTTACAATACAAGAGGTAGGTGTTTTTCTGTCAGAGTACCAATACAATTATATATGTTAAAGTTTTTCCAGTTAATGTAGAAATCTCATACTGTTTATTTTCCCTTTATTATCATTTCTGAATTTGATGTACAGTATTTTGCATAATAAAATATTTTCTGAACATAATGCTAATAAAAGCTTCAGAAAATATTAGAACTTGCTAAAAGTTGATACTGACTTTAAAATGTCACAATAATTAGAGAGATCCTAATTGTTTGGTAACAAGGCTACTATTATGTTTCTATAAGAAAAAAAAAGTTATTGAAAAATATATATCACCCAGAGTGTATTTAACCACTAAAATATCAAATAAGCACCATTTCTTATGCTTCCACAATCAATTAAAACAGTAGCAACTCTCTCCAAACAGTAATGCTGCCCAGTGTTAGCCATAGTAATTTATGGATTTTGGTGCACAAATTTTATTAACATCTATTGATTACTATAACTGGCACAGGGTAGCGCTACTGTTTGAAGAGAGCTTCTACTGTTAAGAGTGTCTTTAATTGCAATAAAAATCAGACTTTTCATTATTTTCTTTATGATAGATATTTTTTTATTGTTTCAGTGAATGCATAATTGATCACACTCAGTAAAAAGTGTATATCCTCAATTTATTATTATTAGTTATATTATTTTTAAAATATTGTTCTTACTGTAAACTTAATTTATATATGTATACGATACATATAAAAATGCATATGTGTTTATATATATATATATATATATATATATATATGTGTGTGTGTGTGCATTTTGAAAAGTGCTGTACATTTGCAGTTCAATAAATAATACATATTCTTCTCTAATCAATGTTTATCAACAAAATATAACTATTATAAACTATTAAACCACTAAACATCACATGATTATCATGCACAAACTTGCCTGCATCCATTGATTACTCTGGCTTCCACTGAGTGGTGCTACTGTATGGGGAGATTTGTCTCTATGTCTATTATACACTATATACATTTGAACATGAGTGAGACTTGGAACAAAGTATAGCATGCTTTATAGCTTCACTGCACATTGTTATTAAAATTTTATTCTATTATAAATCAAAATTGTAAATATGCCAAAAAAAAAAAAAAAAATCAAGCTTTGCTCACCATTTTGACAATTTTCTCAAAAGATTTCTGTTTTTTTTTTTTAGTCTTTAGACTTGCATAACTACTTTATTCTTATTTTTTCACCTACCTTTTATTTATATTTCATTATCACAATGAAGTTTTATAACACTAATAATGAAGAAATCACATGATATTCAAACACTTCTACCAATAAACTGAAAATGATAATTCCATTCACTTGGTCATATGACCTATCTTATTATATTTACCTCTATGTTTACTATTCTAACCAATGAGCTAAACTTCACAGCACAAACAAAAATCAAATAATTAGTGATTTTAAAAATTATTAGAATTTTTGAATACCAGAAATAATAGATGTGTATATTGATGCTGAATTCTTTAATTTTTAAGATTACTATTAACCTTCAACTGTGGATGAATAAAATATTATAAAAAATTATGGAGACACTGTAAATATTAGTTTATAACAATATTAAAGGTCTACCAAATAGATAAAACAGATATATAAAATTGACAAAATAAAAGTGAGAAACTATTCAGATTAATGTGTTTTTTAAAAAATTCTGATAAATAGAAGGAAGTTTGCATGTGTTATGACATTTGTTGAAACAATTTGGTCTTTTAAGTATTTTAATGACTTCTATGATCTTATATTGGTGGAGTCTCTCATATCTGGATCAAATCCTGGTGTTAAAAAACCAATATTATTGTATATATACATATTATAATATTCAGATTAGCATATTTCATAATTTTACATTTTCTCTATTTATTTACTATATAGGGTATATGAGCACAGACTTTCACATGACCCACCACTCTCCACACTATCTCATAACACTGATACACTTGCACACATATATGTTGAAAAGATAAACAATCACCAATATATGTATTTCATGCTAAACCAGCAATCATCAGTTGGCCCAGATTGCCATCTCCCCACATATACGCTATAAGTGTTCAGATATATATTAAGATAACCAAACCTCATACTTCAATGGACAGGCTTCAATCCTCTCCACATTTCAACTCTTCAACCATCTATCCAATTGAAAATCTGATGATGGAATGCTCAAAGGCCACCCTGAGGCCGAGATTCTTGTCACACTCATGTTGAACTAAGGTCAATCTAACCCCTCATGTACATGACATAATCCATTTAATACATATACAAGGGATGGGCAGACATCTCTACTATGTAATAACTGAAACACACAGACTTATTATATACCTGTGTCTATATATGTAATATATAGGGTATATGAGCACAGACTTTCACATGACCCACCACTCTCCACCCTATCCCATAACACCTAACTTTCAGCATCAGTAAATAAACTAATACATATATATTTAAAATAATATTTTATTCAATATAATAATGCAACCATAATACAGCCTCATTTGTAATGCTGGGCTAAATCGTGGAAAATATAAGTTATTCCCAATGAATGATGGTAGACCAAACAATCTTACAAAAACAAAGTAACAAATCATACAATAAGAATTTATTTGCAAGTATACTTATTAATTGATGCACAATTTATTTTCTTTAATAAAATTAACAAATCATCTAACAATAATTTATTTATAAAATATAATTATTAATTAATATATAATTTATTTCTTTAACAAAAATCCTTTAATTTTTATACATCATAATATCAATATATTTTTAGATAATGTCACATTTACCATACCTTTAATGCTGTCTTCAATAAACTTAAATATGATTCTACACATGTATGAATTCATAAATATAACATTTCTTTGACTCGCATACCTCCTAGTACTATATATATATATATATATATATTGGATAGACATCAACACTATCTTTATTACAGTAATCATAAGGAATGGTTGTTGTTTTAAAAAGATCCTATTTGTAAACATAACTGCTCATATGATGATAAGTATAAACGAATAGCCTTTTGAATGGAACTCTAGCTAAATAAACCTTCTATACAATAATTATAAAAGTGTCCTTTTGTCCTAAATCTAATTTAACACAAATACAATTTATATAGGAATGACTCATTCTGAGATGAATCCCTAATTCATTAAACTGATAGAAATGTATTTTCCCATATGGATGTGAACATATGTAAATTATTAAACACTGAACAACAACAGTGTATATAATTTGATCTACATAAAATCCAATTTTTAGTAATCAAATATCAGTTAATTGTGAACAAATGAGAGCAATGAAAACAATTATATAGTTAATTATGGTTATCTTGAGATGTAAGCAATTTATGTGTGTGTATTGCATTGACATAACTATCATTATTTTTTTGCCTTTCTTTTTATTAATAACATATATAAAATTCCTAAGGTTGACATACATATGTGATATATAAGATTTTTTTTTCTTTAAAAAATAATTTTAACAAAAGAAGTTATTACACATTCATTTCCTTTTTTTTTTCAGTTTCTTTAAAAATAATACCCAGATAATAAGTCTTGTTTACAAATTCAAATTATTTTAAATAAAATACAAATCACTCTTTAAATGAGATGCATATAACTTACAACTTTCTTTAACACTTTAACAATACTATTTTTATATCAAAACATTATTCTAACAGTTTCAACTGCCCTGCAGTCATCATCAGAGCTACAATATTTAAATATATAATTATCATGTGATCATCATCTCTTATGCTAACCCATAACTGTTATTACACAGGCAAAACTTTCCATATAGTAGTGCCACCCTGTGCCAACCAGCATAATCAATGGATTCCAGAAGGCTTGAGCATAAAATCCCCATCCATTACCTACTCATCCAATATATCCAGATGAGTTTCTGGCTTGTGGCCTTCGGTGTAGTGCTCTCAGATCCAAGGCTCTTTACTGACAAAGGCCACAAGCCAGAAACTAGTCTGGGGATATTGGATGAGTAGGCACTAGATGGGGATTTTATGCACAAGCCTTTTGGCATTCATTGATTACTCTGGTTGGCACAGGGTGGCACTACTGTATGGAGAGTTTTGCCTGTTATATAATTATCCAATTAATACATTTTATACACATATTCATATACATAATTAAATACATAAATAAAATATACATTTTAACCTAACCATTATAAATAATCATTTTCCTTTTTAATACTTAACTTTTAATTAATTCTATCTACATTTATTTTATATTACTTTATTTTATTTTTAAAAATTATTTATCATAATTTTAATTCTAAAAAACTTTAACTAGCTAGCTATCCACATTTATATTACTTTATTTTATTTTTAAAAATTATTTATTATAATTTTAATTCTAAAAAACAATTTTAATTCTAAAAAACTAGTTTTTTAGAATTAAAATTATAATAAATAATTTTTAAAAGTAAAATAAAATAATATAAAATAACTAGTTAGTCAGTTAAAGTTTTTTAGAATTAGAATTACAATAAATTATTTTTAAAAATAAAATAAAGTAATATAAAATAAATATGGATAGAATTAATTAAGAGTAAGGTATTAAAAAGGGAAATGATTATTTATAGTGATTAGGTTAAAATGTATATTTTATTTATGTATTTAATTATGTATATGAATATGTGCATAAAATGCATTAATTGTATAATTATGTATTTGGATATTGTAGCTCTGATGATGACTGCAGGACAGTCGAAACTGATAGAATAAAGTTTTGATATAAAAAATAGCATTGTTAAAGTGTTAAAGAAAGTTTTAAATGGTATGATATATAAAAGTAAAAAATAATACATAAGAAAATGAAGAAGAAAAAGAAAATTATATTACTTAAATAAAATTCAACAAAACAAAATAATTGTCATTTACTTCTTTTCTGACAAATATTAATAGTCTATTTAGAGTTAATTCTAACTGTCTTTTAAATAAGAGCCAATTCTTCATATTGCAGCCAGAGTTATTCAAAATATAATTTAAAAGTGTTCCAACTTACATTTAGACATCGTCTAGTAGTGTTCTTCTCTTTTATAGTAAAATCCTGGTATTTGAATAAATTAATATTTCCTTCTGATTCAAAAGAAAAGAAAAACTAATTTTTTATATCAAAACTTAGTTTCTTTCTTAAATTTCACTTTAGTTCTTTTTTTATTAAACAAATTTGCATAGACTTAGCATAGAACAAAAAAAAAAACCTTGTTTTTTTTTTGTTTTTAAGTTTGAGAATTTGAAATGAACAATCTATTATTCATTTCAATAAAAAAATAAATAACAAAAAATGATTATACTTACTGAAAGTTTTTTGGATGTTCAGATATAGTTTGGTTATAAAGTCTGAGAGCTTTTTCTTTCATGAAAACTGTGGAAAAGAAGTATTTGGTATGGGAGAAAGTTGTGTTTTATTTCTTTCCTATTATAATTGAAGTGAACAATCAGTAAAATTCTTATTGTGCATAACTCTATAGAAATACAATACATCTAGATAACACAGATTTGATGTTTTCTTGATATTGGATTTCTTTATCCAGTATACTAATCAGTATGGGATGCAAGTCTTTAGTATTTATGTTAACAGTAATTCCATTGGGGGGTAGTAAACCTTGATCTATTTTTATTTGTATTTGTTTATCCATCTGTGAGATTATGACTAACACATTTTATAGTATATCACATTCTTTTGAAGCATTAGCTTTTGTCATGAACCTTAAATCTTATCTTCTATATTTGGATGTTTTAACAGTAACCTGTTTGCTTTCAATTTCTTTCAGTACTTTTAGTTCATTATCAACTATTTGATAAAGTTTAACATACTCATATTTTGCTATTTGTTTTTTATTTGAACATGTGTATGTTCATTGTGTATATTTTCATCTAATGGTTTTGGTTCAGATTTATTAAAAGTTCATTACATATTTTTGGTTCATTGTCTAATTTTAAAAGCAATTGAGCCTATTTATTGTCCATGATTTGATCCATTATTTCTTCTTGAATTTATACTTGCTCTTTTTTATCAGTGAGTATATGCTTTAAATCATCTAATTTTTGTTTTGATTTTAATGGTTTGTATAAATTATCCATTCTTTTTTGATGATCTTCCATCTGCTTTTGATTAGCTTTATGATTATCTTTCAATGTTTAGTTTATTTGCTCAATTGCTTTTGATTATTTTTATGATTATTTTTTATAGTTTGGCATATTTGCTCCATTCCCTTTTGATTATGCTCCATTCGGTTTTGAATATTTTTTTGATTATTTTCTACAGTTTGATTTTTTGCCCTATTTGCTTTTGATAATGCTCCATTTTCAATTCTATTTGTCTAAATGATGTTTTAATTCCCTGCATCAATTCTAATTGTGATGATGTTGCAGCATTCTTATGCATTTGTAGGTCTTCATTAATATCTTTATGCTTTATTTCTTTGTATGAATCACGATCTGAATGGACAATATCCATATTTGAAGTTTCTAAGCTATCTTTTTCACACCTGGTTTCAGAAGTATTTACTTCCAAAATTTCTTGCTGCTCTTTATTTTTATTCGCCATTTTAATAATCTTTAAAATGTTTAAATACAATATGCTTATTATGTTCAATACAATTATTACTGGATACACCACTATCAGTGCTAGTCTCCTGGAACACCACATATGTTTGTTTGTCTTCTTCACTGCATGACTTGATTTGTTCTTTCTTGTTGTTTTTTTTTACAATAAATCAAAAACAATATTCTCTTGTTAATCATATCATCCATATAACTCAGGAAAATGGTAGTTTATAACAGATACATTCATTCCCACACACCAGTGAGCAAACATTTACAAACAGAGGGTATTATTATGTGATAGTCAGACTAGTATATTTTATAATTTTGCATTTTCTCTGTTTATTTACATAAATTACACGGACACCATGTGGCTTCAAGCATCAGGAAATAAACTAGCACACACACACACACACACACATATATATATATATATAAACAAAAAAATAAAGACTTATAAATCCAATAAATAATATAATATTTCAACCAGAGGACTGTGTATTTTTTTTCTTTCTGATGAAAACCAGTCCTCTGGTTGAAATATTATATTATTTATTGGATTTATAAGTCTTTATTTTTTTGTTTTTATATGTATTTCCTTTGGTTAGTTTGTTATATATTAATATTTTGATATATATATATATTTAAAACAATATTTTATTCAATATAATAATATAACCATTACACAATCGAATTTGTAATGCCAGGCTAAATCGCATAGAACATAAGTTACTCCCGATGAATAATAATAGACCAAGCAATTTTACATAAATAAAGTAGCACTTATGCAATAATAATTTATTTACACGTGTACTTATTAATTTATGCACAATTTATTTTCGTTAATAAAATTAACAAATCATATAACAATAATTTATTTACAAAGTATAATCAATAATTGATATGCAATTTATTTCTTTAACAAAATCCTTTAATTTTTATATATTATAGTATCAATATATAATGTCACATTCACCACATCCTTAACCCTCTCTTCAACAAACTGACATATAATTATATGCTGTATGAATTCATAGATATAACATTTCTATGACTTGCATGTTTATTAATACTTACACATACATATATTCTATATGTGATTGACATCCTAAGTATAACCACTTATATAATAATAACTATAACGAGATGGCCTTTTAGTCTGAACTCTAGCTGAATAAATTTTCTATACAATAATTATAAGGAATGGCCTTTTGTCTTAAACCTAATTTAATACAATTACACTTTATACAAGAATAATTAGTTGTGAAATTGATTCTAACTCATTAAACTGATAGGAATGTATTCTACTATATGGATGTGAACATATATCAACTATTAAACATTGAACGAACAACTAACTGCACATATAAATTCATCTACATAAAATCCAACTTTCAGTAATCGAATATAAGTTTTGAACAAATGAGACTAATGGAAATAATTACATTGTTAATCATGGTTATTTGACACTTAGGCAATTTATGTGTGTTCATTGCATTTAGATGACTATCATTATTTTTTTGCATTTCCTCTTATTAATAATTTATATAAAGTTCATAAGCTTGACATATATATGTGATATATAATAATTTTTTTCTTTAAAAAATACGTTTAACATTAGAAGTTATTACAATTTTATTTCTGTTTTTTTTTTTTTGACAGTTTCTTTTAAAATAATACCTTGATAATAAGCATTGTTTACAAATCCAAATTATTTAAAATAAAGAGCAAATCACTCTTTAAATAAGACTCACCAAACAAAATAATTGTTATTTACTTATCTTCTGACAAATATTAAAAGTCCATTTATGGTTATATTTAATATAGTATTGTAATTTCAACTGGCTTTTAAATGAGTGCCAATTCTTATTGCAGCCAGAGTTATACAAAATATAATTTTAAAATGTCCAGATTATATATAGCTAAGTGTTAGCAATGTTCATATTTTTTATTCATGAGGCATGGTAAAATCCTGGGATTTGAATGAAGTAATATTTCCTTCTGATTCAAAAAAAAAGAAAAACTGATTTTTTATGTCAAAACTTAGTTCCTTTTTGATCTTCATTTTAGTTTTTTTTTAAAAAAACTAATTTTTGTAGACTTAGCATAAAAGTAAAAAAAAATCATATTTTTTGTTTTTTATTTATTGAAATGAATAATAGATTGTGCATTTCAATATTGTAATGCTAGCGTTACATGTTTCATAATTTTAAAAAAATATATATGAATAGTTAAGTAAATTTCAAAATGCAATTTTAATAACTGAAACACACAGGCTTATTATATACCTGTGTCTATATATGTAATATATAGGGTATAGGAGCACAGACTTTCACACGACCCACCACTCTCCACACTATCTCATAACTGATACACTTGAACACATATATGTTGAAAAGATAAATAATCACCAATATACATATTTCATGCTAAACCAGCATACTATATATTACATACATAGACACAGGTATATAATAAGCCTGTGGGTTTCAGTTATTAAATAGTGGAGATGTCTGCCCAATCCCTTGTATATGTATTGAATGGATTATGTCCTATACATGAGGGGTCAGACTGACCTTAGGTCAACATGGGTGTGACAAGATTCTCAGCCTCAGAGTGGCCTTTGAGCATTACTTCATCAGATTTTCAATTGAATGGACAGTTGAAGAGTTGGAGTGTGGAGTAGATTGAAGCCTGTCCATTAAAGTATGAGGATTGGCTATCTTAATATATATCTGAGCACTTATAGCATATATGTGTAGAGATGGTAATCTGGACCAACTGATGATTGCTGGTTTAGCATGAAATATGTATATTGGTGATTATTTATCTTTTTAACATATATGTGTTCAGTATCAGTGTTATGAGATAGTGTGGAGAGTGGTGGGTCATGTAAAATGCAATTTTGTAAAATAAAAAGTTTGCCATATTTTGCTTTTAAAATATATGTTGCCAGGCGCACATATATAGCTCACATTACATATCTTTCATTTAAAAACAAATGATTAAATTATTAATAAAAATGAAAGTATAAAAATATAGTAAGTTTTTAAAGTAGATTTTAAGACGCAAATTTTGCAAAAGCAAAAGATTGTGCCATTTTTTTTTTTTTTTAGAATAAAACTTCTTCGCAAGAGAGTGGAGAAGTAGAATGTTAGGAAAATCTGAAATAGAAAAAGATTTTAAAACTCATTCTCTCCTTTTTTTTTTTTTTTTAAAAAAAAGTAAATATGAAAAATTAAAATAAAATTTGTTTGTAAAAAAAACTTTCAAAAATGTAATTAATTAGTAAAAGCTTTGGAATGGAATTAGTTATAAGATTACTGATTAAATTGTATTAATTAAAAAAAACATGTATTCTATTTTATCAAGGTAGTAAGTGAACCTGAATGAAGGATTAAGATAACAAGAAATGTAAAAATAAATAAAAACAGACCTAAGATCAAAATATAAAAAAATCTATGATAAGGATTTAAAACAATGAGAGAGAAAAAAGTATAAAAGTTACATCTTGGTTATTATTCTTCAGTCTGGGCCACAATCTGTAATTCATTCACATTGGTATTAGTCTGGAGTTTGGTTACTTTCTAAAGAATGCATGCAGATATTCAGAAATTTTAGTGCAGTAGTAAACCAATCATTATCGCTGTGCTCAACATGAATGCAGAAGGCACATAAGCCATGGGAGTGGTCAACAGGGCTTCATGCTTCCATGCCCTCAGAAATCAACTCTCCCACCTGAATCAATACCTGGAACCAATGCTGAGACTGTGATGAAGTAGAAGCTGCTGCAAACTCTTTCTCTCACTATTTGACAAAAACCTGAAAGGAGAGTCATGAAGCCATCAATGGAGAACCAAAACAACCAACCAGTTGGAAAGCAAAAAACAAATGGAAATCAAAACCATTGGACAATACACACAAAATGAAAACCTGGATAAATATAGCTATGCACACACTTAATTTTAAATGAAATGAACTTTAATGGACTATTATAACTATAGCCTAGCCTAAAGTCATCATTTATAATTTCTTGTCTAAAATTTATTGTTATATTATATTAAATATATGTGTCGCTAATTAAATAATAATGTTTGCTTAATTGTTATTTTGTCTATTTCTCCCTCTCTCTCATCACTGCATCACCAGTAAATTAGTGTAAAGTTATTTTATGAGTTAAGTAAATGTGCTGAACCCTGAGACAGAGTGTGAACTAGTCATGGGATATTTCAAATGCTGGATTGTGCGCATGCCATCCGAATCATGCTGACTACAACTTATGGTGGGCTGGCACCTGAGATTGATCCTCAAAACAAATAAAATGCTTTGGAAGGCAGGGGTTTGAATCCAGCAGTTGAGATGTGCCACGGTCTGGAAATGTGATCATGTTATGCTTTGCATAGCTCAATCTGACTGTGGGTGTTGTTGATGGCTCTGCTATCTATAATATTCTCCCTTCTGCTTGAAAGGCTGGTCCATTCCTGTAGTGTTAAATTAAATGTTAAACAATTATTATTAAAGTTATGTTTAAACCGAATAAACAGTCTTATCATAGAAGGAAAAAAAATCATTAGTTTTTGTTTTTTATTTATTTAAATGAATAATAGATTGAGTAGTCCTCAATTTATCTTGAAATTTATTTAAAAATAAAAAGTGATCCAGCTCTTTTTTATTTCTAACTTAAGATGTTATATGAATTTAAATACAGACAAACATTTTTATAGGTGTGAGGACTTAGAAGAATTTTATTTTCTCTTTACATTCTGTAAATATTATCTCATCTCCACAAGAGCATGGAATATTAATATTAAATATCTTCATGCATTAATTATGATTCATACAAAGGAAATAAGTGGGGTTATTTCAGAGTAATTAAGATACAGCAATGGTGTTTCTAGTTAACTATCAACTACTATTGACAGCTATTATGGTTAGACACTTGACTTAATAATGTACAATAATGTTTTCATCTTGGTTCCCAAGACAAAAAATAAACTATTGTGAACTACTAGAGCAAATTGTCTTGTCTAAAGTCTGTCCATAATAACTGATGGTTATCACAGAAATATGACTGCGAATATAGAATTAGGAAATTATTAAAAATAATAAAAATGAATAATATATTTAAATTAATAGTTGTTCATGAATATGTATATATGTAGTCAGGAATACATATGTATAATTTATATTTATTTTATATATATATATTGTATATTTTATTTTATATTACTTGGATTATTTTATTTGGGTTTGAATATATTTATATTTATTTCAGTTCAATTATGTTTTGTTATATTTTATGTTGTTTATAATTTTTTATTAATTTTATTATTTATATAGTTATTTATATATTGCACTTGAAATGCACATATGTGAAGCCATATAAAATGATAAAAAAAAAAATCAAGTCAGATGTCACATGATCTAATTTTAATAAAGCTTGTATTTACAAATGTTATATATAGAGCCCACAAAAGAAGCTCTTAACAAGCTTTGAAAATATCCTCAACCACAGAAACTGGTCTGGGATTGAGGATATTCTCAAAGCTTATTGTGAAGCCATATTTATATAGTTATGTATTTTATTTTGTTTATTATATCCTAGCTCTGAAAAAGACTGCAGGACAGTCAAAATGTAAGATTGTGTATGCATATGTGTACAATAAAAGATTTTTTGCTAAAAAAATGTTCAAAGCAGAGTGGATAAATTGCATTTATATTACTGGTAATACATAATAACATAGAAATGACTCCTCCTATTCTTTTGTTTACATCATAAATAAATTATGAAAAATTTAAATTATATATATATATATAATCATATAATTTAAATTTTTCATATATAATCAGACAGCACCCAGGCTATGTTAATTCCAGTGTTTTTTTAATTGATTGCGTTAACAAATTTTTTTTGAGATTTAATGTAAATTAAAGAAAAGATTTTAATATTACATATTAAACATGAGAAATATAGCTACCCAGAAGGCCATCATTTTGACTTCATTTATAAGCCAATCAGAACTTTTTAAGATTTAATGTAAAGTAAACAAAAGATTTTAATATTATATGTTAAACATGTGAAATGTAGCTGCCCCAAAAGACCAACATTTTGAATTCAATTACACTTAAAGGAAAACTAAATACTAAAGCATCTATTTTCCCTGCACTAATTATCTCTTTGCAAACATGAATTTATGTACAGTAATCACATTTTCTTAATGATTTAAATACTATACCTTTCTAGTTAAATGCATGTGCTTTTTCTGAGTGTTTTTTTAACAGTGATGGCCATTGTTTTTTAAAGATTTTACATGAATTAAGCAAAACATTTAAATATTATATAAATAAATTTTTGAACTTTAATAAAGCTAAATTAAAATTTACATTTTTAAATATACCTGTTATATTTGATATTTACTGGAGCATTCTCTTAATAAAAAAAAGTTTTTTTTTCGATAGTGTCTGACTCATTGTAATAGTTATTTAAATTTATTAATACCACTAAACATCACATGATCACCATTTCTTATGCTTGCACATAACTGTCATTAAAACAGGCAAAACTCTCCATACAGAAGTGCCACTCAGTACCATCCAGGTGCAGTGCTCTAAGATCCAAGGCTCCTCACTGACAAAGGCCACAAGTCAGAAACTAGTCAGGGGATATTGGATGAGTAGGCATGAGATTGGTGATTTTATGCACAAGCCTTCCAGCATCCATTGATTACTCTGACTGGCACTGAGTGACACTACTGTATGGAGAGTTTTGCTTGTTTTGAATTTATTAGTAATTACCTTTTGTTAATGTCAGGATACAAAAATGTTCTCAATTTTGTAATACTTTTCTATTAAATATAATATTTGTAGTATTTTTTTTAATTGGTTGTTAAACTTTGCTAATTTATTAAAGTTCATTAACATTGCTAAATATGTCATTTATCTGAACTGTATTAGGGAATGGCCAGACCATAAATCCATGGAGGACCTAAACTAATCCGCAGATGGATGGGGATTTTTATTATCTTTCTACTTAAGAGCTCTCATACTGATTTTTTCCACAGCATGCTTTATTTAATGACAGAATTACTTCTTTTGCATAAACATAGTGGTTGTGACATCACTAGACAAACATTCATTCACCAACCATGCAACAAAAAATATGGATTTATATATTTGATGTATAATTAAATACCTTCTAAATAACTTTTTATTTATTGTTTAATTAATTAAATACTACTAATACACTTTTAATTTCTTATTTCTTTTATCACGATATTGCTATGCTAATGCAAAAAGGACATTTTCTTGCATTAGCAGACTCAGATATTAATTTAGCAGTAGCATATTAAACAAGTTGCTAAATAAGAGTGAAGTCTATTATATAGACATAAATATCAATTTAGAATAAACTAAGCTATATATAAAATTGATAATATTTATATTTGGAATGTATCATGTTTTATCTTATTTAGAACCTCTCTAAATATGCTCTCTTTACAAATGACTGAATCTGCTACTATAAATGGTTATTTTAATATGGAATGGTAAAAGGATATTGACAACTTTAGTTAGTCAATGAAGTTACAAATTTCAAACACACACACACACACATATATATATATATAAATGCTGAATTTATATTTTTTTATGTTGTTTAATTTAACTAAATAATGAAAATTAAGAGATTATATTTATGTAAACATAAATAACTTAATCTTATTACTATCAATTACTACTAATTGACAGTCCTCCTGGGACTAAACATTGCTTCTTTGTTGGAGTTTATTGAAGTAAAAGGAAATCTTTTTCCCTTCAAAATAAAGTTTGTATAATGATTTAAACCCCAAAAGCTATTTTTATAGAAACCCGAATGCAGAATAATGTCTGTCTTCCTTGACATCCTGAGAAAGAATAAACCTTCTCCAGAGAGTTATAAGTGTTGAATTAATATTTTTTTATGGAGGATTAGTTTTGAAAAACAATGAAAATTTAGAGATTATATTGATAACATTTAAATATATATATATATCATATTATTATTATTATTTGCGGGATATTCCGTGTAGTGAAAATATTATATATGTATATATATACATTGTGCCCTTTTCTTTAGGTCAGAATTAATTCATTATAGCAATTTACTAAAAAAATTTAAATTTAGGATATGTTCTCTTTGTACAATAATTATATTATATTGATAATCTTTTAAAAATTCAATTAAAGCAAGATAAGAATTGTACTAAATAACATTAAAGCAGTCAAATAAAGCTAAATATATTAATTGCATATGGTTGGGAAAGCTGGCCATAATAAATAATGTAGCAATAAATGTTTAAAATATGTTTTAAAAGTTGAATTTTAATAGTCAAAACTTGTAATTAAATAAATACTATATTTTAAAGTATAAATTATATCTAATAATTATATTTAATATTATATGTTTTAAAAGTAATCTTTGTGGTAGGAAAATTTATATTTATTCTGTTTTCAAAATTATTATTCCAAATTTTATATTATTATAATATTTATTTAATATAATGATTGTTGCAATTAACATTTAATATTTTCCAGACAGAATTTTGATACAGTCAGTCTCGATTGTAAGTCATGTGATATGTATACAGTTTTATATATATATATGCTTACTAGTATTTGTGTTAATAAAGTTTCAAAATTGCTTTAAAAATTACACTATAGAATTGAATATATTTATTTATCTATCACAAGAGAAAATATTAAAATTAGCCATCCTAAAATGTTTAAGTAGTTCTATAAAATGGATGTAGTTAGTTAAAATTAAATATTTTGTTTTAAATAAAATAGATACATTAAATATAAAAGGTGGAATAAATTGATAAAATATTGTTTTTAAAAGTCATTTTAAAGTGTTTAGTTATTTTTAATAAATACAAAAATTGATTTAAAATTAATATCTTAAGTAATATTTTAAATACAAATGAGTCATATTTTATTTTTTAAATTTAATTGTGTGATACTGAAGTTATATGCAAATTAAGTATCAGGTAAAAAGCAAAATCCACCAATAAGATGATGTATTCTGTTGGGTATAAATCCTGATGCAAGGTTAGTTCAGTGGTGGTGATTTTTCTAAAATTTTGTGCTTTTAAATTTTTTTGTTTTTAGTCAATTTAGTGCTATAATAGCTCTCTTATAATTTATTTGCAACTGATAAGGATACCAATTTTAAGTATTTTGCAAAGAGAGTATTATAAATAAATTATAATAAGTTTTATCTAAAGGATGCAATGTTAAAAGTTAAATTCCCTTGCCAGAATTTTCATCGAAACTTAATTCAACTTCACGTTAAAATATGGAAATACCAACGAGTAATACTTACCTATTTAAAAAGATTTTAAAAGTAAAAATTATAATTAATAATATAGTATTAATAATTTTAACAAGAACTATTTTATTAAGTAAGGATGTATATTGGACATTATGTGGAGAGCTTGACAAGAAAGCTACTTGGAAATTTAAATTAGTAATGCATTTTCTTGTGGAAAGATAGTCATATTAGAAACTGAGAAAATAATATGACAAAACTTTTAATAAATTTTTCAATAAAAGGAAAGTAAAAATATATTAAAATAAATGAATAAATGTTTACTTTTTGAAGAGAACATTGTTAAATAATTTAAAAAAAAACTGTCATAAACTAATGGCTAAATGGAGACAGTTACTAAAACATATGTAATAAGTCTATACTATATTTTAAATACTATATGTATTATTATAATAATTTTGGAAAAACCAATAATTGGAATTAATAATGAAAATAAATATACTTGGATAAGAAATGATAAATTATACTGACAAATAAACCTTAGAAATGATAAAATTATGAGCAACAAGAAATTAATATATTCATGGAAATATTTTTAAAAAATGTGTAAAAACCATATCCAGATATACAAATTCATAGCCGTGTCTAGCACAATGCAAGCTGCCACAGGATCCTAAGGAAGCGAAGCTTCAAATTATTATTTTCCAATATTATAGTTTTATTATTATTTCAATAATCATTGTTTTGAATAATAGAGATAATGAACTATTATTTTAAAAAAAATTTCAGAACAGATCAATGATTATTTTTGCTAATATTTTTAGATTTTTTAGACGTCGACTTTTATTTTTTATTATTTATTTTAAACTTCATTCATCATGTAGGAAGGAGTCTATGGCACATGTGTTGATCTTCGGGAGTATAATTTTTTTTTGTTTTCATCGTAAAGCGTTTGAACAAAAAAAAACATAGCAACAAAGGTTGGGGGTTTAATTGCTCCTCAAGAAAAGATTTAAAAAAAAAAAACTTCAAGGAAAATAAAAAAAACATTTTATTTTTTGTAAAGAACATTCACCTCAATCTAGAAGATATACTTAATTATGTCTCGATTTTTTTTCTTATATTAACCTTAGTTCTGGTTATCATATTATTTAATTAGTAGAATAGGTACATAAATATTCATTTAGTAACTAATAATATTATAGTTTTATAATAAATATTTTGATAATTTTAAATAAGTTGATATTGTTAAGTGTGACAGTATGAATGTATTATATTATGCAATGCTTATTTTAATTGGTGGGCAAGAAGACATCATAAGTGATTGACAAGTTGATATCACTTAGGTAATAGTTGTGGATATTGATATTTTATGATATATTTTTTTTCTTTTGCAGATTATCAATGAATTATATAATGTTGAAGTATGAATGTTGGGTTATGTGTTAACGCATTTTTTGGCAGCCATCTTCGTAACTAGTCTTAAAAAGCGTCCCTTAGTGTTTTACAGTTTTAGGAAGACGGGACGACTGTCCCTTTATCTTTACGTCTGTTATTCAAGGTAAGTCAACTTTTTAATCATTTTATATGATGGAAAGTGATAATATAACCGATAAAACTAAAAATAAAGTAAGCCCCGATCTCAGCATTCAACCCAACAATGCGGTCATCGGCCGTAAATTGTATAGCCTTAGATCTAATCTAAATGCATCTAAACCACCCGTTACAACAAATAAAAACCCACAAATGAGTAAATCAAAAGAAAATTCTATTGCAAATATCAACAAAAGTTTAGAAAATATTCAACTTACCCCTAATACAAACAATAGAATAAATATCTCGTCAAGCGAAACTATTGATACAAGCGAAAACCAATCATTACCTCTCCGAAGCCTTTACTCAACCACAGAAGATTATAATGAGCAATTTCCTTTGCCCAACAATTCAATTAAAACTATATCTGGAAATAAACAAAATTACCAACAAAATGATACCGACGAAATTTTTAAAGTAAAACATTTTCCACCAGAGGTCGACAAAACCAGTACTGTGTCAGTACCGTTTGTCAACAGTAAATTTAAAAATAAAAAAGAAGAAATAAATTATAAAACTGATAAATTTCATTCTAAAACAATCAAAGATTTTAGCTCAGAACAATCCATTGCTACATCAGCTAATGTGCAAGCTAAACCAATTACCTCAATATCAATATTGGAAAATCCCACTACGTACGCAAATATCGTAAGGTCAAAAAATTCTGAAAGCATCTCTGAAAATATTAAGGCCGATAATCTCAACGAATTATATTTGAATCTCACAGAATTAGACATAGAAAAAGAATCAAACACGCAGGAAAATGTCTCTTTTAATATAAACAATATTAATGATGATATGTTCCTAGAAATAAACAATGAGTTCAACAAAACAATACCCAACTCTCTATATAAATCGTTTGCAAACTATTACAGCGATAAGTCTTTAATCTTAGCCATAACAAATCATCAATGTGCTTTATATAAATTCCCTGTAGAACAACTCTACAGTCTAATCAATCAAAAGCAATTAGGCAGAGGCATTCACATGATCCTTAATCATCCCAATGACCGCTATGTGATCGTAGAGTTTAAAACGTGGGCAGACCGAATGAATTTTAAAAATAACTACAAATCTTTAGGAAATTATATACTATGCTTCATAGATATGAACCGTCCAGTTACACTATCTGGCAGAATTCAAAACTGCCTTGCCCACTTAAATGAACAAGAAATACAAGACATCCTTATTAATTATGGTTCAGTTAGCAAATTTAAACACCTATTAAATCCTCACTTCGAAGATCAAATCCTGTCCAATACAGTTACCTTCACACTTACATTAAAGAAAAACATTATACCCACTGACATACCCACTATTATTACAGCAAGAGGCTCTCCTATGGTTTTGACATTCAGAGGAGTACAACCACAATGTTTCTTCTGCCTTCAAAGAACACACCTCATTAAAGACTGTGCAGCAAGAATATGCACACACTGTGGTATTAAAATGAATAAATTTCACAAATGTCCTGGTAGACCTATTAACAAGTCCTTAAATAGACAATCATCACATAGGACTAATTCAAACAGCAACTCTCACAAACCCAGATATTCAGATTCAAATAAATCCTCCAACAAAACCTTCCACATCCAAAACTATATTTCAAAATGAAAATATTCAAGAAAGAACAAATGTCAACCTTTACACTAATAGTAGTAAATCAGAGAACCAAACAACAACAAATACTGCTCCTAAACCAATCACGCAAACTAATAATACTCAAGATCAAACATTTGAAACAACTTATACTAATCCCCAAGAAATAATATTAGGTCAAACTCTTTCTACAAAAGAAGATAATATGACCAAACCATCTAATGAGAACAAGAAAAACCCAGGCAATGAAGAAAATACACTCAAAAAATGTCAAAACAATTCTTCCAATATAACTCCTAACCAGCTTAAAACAACTGATAACAACCCTAAACAGAGTGAACCACAAACTATCTGCAATTCTTCAACTCCTGCAAGAATTAACCTACCAGACGAAAAGATCCATCAAACACCCAACCCGAAAGTCAGCATGATCAAAGATTCACAACTGTTACAGCAAACAGAGAATGTCTCAAGTCTAAAATTCGAACAAAAATCTTATGACAATAAAATAACACTACTATCAAAAGAACAGGAAAAGGAAAACAACACTAATCAACTTCAAAATCCTCAAAAAATTGACACAACAAATACCCAAAATACAATTAAGAAAATTAAAAGAAAATCAATTCGCTCAGATAAATCAAGCTCTGATGATGACAGCTCCCACCAGGTACTTTACTCACCACCCCCCTCTAACAAACAAATCTCCGATAAATCCAACTCAAAGCTTCACAAATCCATAGAAAAAAAGAGGAAAACCATGGATCTTACAACCTTAGATACCATTGATTCTCCCGATGATTCTCAGACAGATTACTCTACTCCATCAGACACCGAAGACTTCATGGATGCGATTCCTCAACCAACAAATATATCACCAAGCCATCTACAAGTTCAATCACAAGTCTCTGACTGCCTAACAACATCAGACCTCATTAATATAGAGATGTCCCACATTCACTTGGATCACTTTGCTGAGGACGGTTTGGATTAATCTATCATGTTCTGCAAAATAGCTGGCATAAACATTCGCGGCATCAACTCAATCGATAGAGTTCTTGCTATTAAAAACTGGCTCTCACTCTGCTCCCCACATATACTTCTTATGGGCGAAACCAAACATCACTATAAGCCAGTAAAGTCTTTGACGACACCTGGTCTCTAACCGCTCTATCCTTTTCCTGATTGTCAACTCCCACCTACCCAGAATTCTAGAATAGACAATATTAAAAAGAAAATAGTCGTGTTATTAAAAAAAAAAAAAAAAAAAGCTAATAACATTCATCAAGTTCTCAGTTTCTCATATTCTACACAAACCCTTCATTACACCTAACCACATAAGTGTATAACAACTACTAACTAACATATTCTAGCCATATGTTAATCAGAACTTTTTATAATATTATTGTACAAGTTATTCGTTAACTTATCCATTATCAAAATGTAATCACTATTTATTACTAATAAAATTTTTTGTTGAAATGAACTTATAGGATTGGAATTTATTTATTCTAAGGATATGCATACTTTGATTTCACATTACTAGTATAATATAACATGTTAATGAATAATTATATGATTCTTTTATAAAGGACTTTAATATTTGTAGATATTTAAAGTATGGATAATAATCATTTTGTATTTTGTTTTAAGAATATCGATAGGAAAGTAAAGTAGCCTTTTTCTTGTTGATTAGTTGAGATCATCATAATTACAACTGAATTTTATTTGTTATTTTGACTATATTAGTTAGGACCACTGTTGGTGTAGATTTGATAAATCTATAGGAAAATTTTATAAGATAGTGACTTGGTAGTAATTTCAAAAAACATGAAACCAATGAGATGTTATTAATAGAGGATTTATTATGGGAACAGGAATAAAATTTTATAATCCTATTAAGTATACAGGTACAGTTAACAAAGCCCTGTAACTGGTATATTTTATCTGCGGGCAGTGTTTATTTTATATTGAATATTGATGTTCTAGAAAGCTGAAGTAATAGATTTGACATTGTTGTTGGTAGTGGAGGTCATTAGACAAATAGGTCATGCCTCTATTTTATTGATACACTGTCCATGATATCCTATGCCTACACATCTATTCGCTATCATGATTTTCCACAGCATTACATTGCACAGTATCATATTTTAAAAAGAAAATGATAATAATTTAGAGTTTAAGGACTGTTATTTAATGAATAAGATAGGTTTGTTTACTTATGAGGATGAATAGAGTCAATGCAAAATGGAATTAAAAAATCAACGGAATTAAATAATAAAGAATCATAGAATATGTTCTATATTTATTTTAAAAATAAAATAAATTTTATGAATGAATGTAAATTAAGTGAAGAGCTCTAGAATTTTAAATAACTTCAAATATTTTTAAAAATTTTATAAGTATTGCATATTTTTCAAAATAGATAATGTAGTAAAACGAAACAGTACAACATAAGCATAGGTATATTTTGCAGTTATTTTAATAATTAAGAGGTACATCAATAATCACAACTATTCCATATTAAAATAATATTAAGTAAGAGATATTGGGTATAATAATATGATTAGCAATGATGTCCACATATTTTATTAATAAATCAACATTGGATATTTTGTGTATAATAATAATAACATTGCAAAATGAGAAATTATTTAGTGATAAGATCCATATTAGAAATGTTATTTTTTGTATTTTCTGCTTTATGCATCAATGTATGTTTAAAGAAAGCATATTATAATGATATTTAGTAAGAGATAATATTTAGAATTAATGTAAAGTAATTGTATCTTTATTATAAAATTTGACAAAGATGAAAATAAAAAATTGTATTTTTTTAAGTTGGTGTGAAGACTTTAAACTTATGTTTTATTTTATTAGTTTATGATAAATAATAGATTTATAATGGTGCAAGACTTATTGTACAATTGTAAATATTGTAAATATATTATTGTTTATTTTATTTTGTTATAATAAAAATTTTATTAAACTTGTTTTCAAAATTTGTGTGTTAAGTTGATTTTCTATCCCACTCTACAATATTTTAAAACCACAGAGGATTTGAACCAAAACATAACATTTTTCACAGAAATAAATAAAAGCATTATTTAAGAATTATAATATTTTTCTTAAGATTATTTATTTAAGAAATTACATTTTATATTATCTTTATGGTCATAAGTTAATTATTATAATATAAAGAATTATAATGCTATCCGTTGTCACACATATATTTTTCAGATTGTAAGATACTACCACATATTTATTGCAAGAACATATGAAAGATAAAAGATTATGTTATATTATTTCTTTATTATTATAATGGCAAATAAAAATTATAGTGGAGGAAAAGATATGTAAGATTAAATCATACAATAAAGAATATTATTATTATTATTTATTATTATTGTGATTAGTTAGGTGTGGTTGAGTATGATATTAAATCCATTATCATGCTTTACTACAGTAATTTTTGATTAACTTAAAGTAGTTTTAAGAACCTGAGATTTATTTAGTTTAAATTATTTTAAATAAAATATTAAGATTTATTTATTAGTGTAATCTTAAAGATTACTTATTTTGAAGTCATAAGAATGCTATAGATTTATTATTTGAGATAGTAATAGGGGAATAGTGTTATTATGCCAATGAGGTAGTATCCTGTGGGATATTGGCTTGATGTATTCTTTATTACCACTTGTATCTAACTTCCAAGTCTCATGATTTAATAAATATTTATTTATTTATTTTATAAACTGAACTAATATTATTGTTTTATTAATTTGAGCTAGTAAAATAATTAATATTAACGTAGAGTATTTTCATTTGTCAATTATATGCATTTAGCGGAGTATAATCATTAACTGAGCTAGAGCCATTTTATTTTAATATTATATTTCCTGGAAGTGAAAGTACAATATATATATATATAGTAACGGGCACACATGCCGTTACATTATTTATTTTAAAAATTAGACATTGAAAAGTTCGCAAATAAAAACTTTTGTAAGAAATAAAAATTGAAAGTTAAAAGTCATGTAAACATTATATATATAAAATCACACAGATGAAAAATTACTAAAAGAAAACTTTATTAAAAAAAAGAAAAAGTTTTAAGACTAAATTTTCAGCAAAAACTTAAAAGTTTAAAGATAAAAAAATATATCTTTAAGAATATACAATAAATTAATTAATGCTATTGTAAAATGGAAATGATTTTTTTAATTAGTCCAAGTGAACTAGCCTTTGGGCATTTCAAAATCTATAAGTAAAGGTCAGATAGGAGAGAAAAAACAATAGAAACTATTAGCCAATAAAGATATCCGTGAAGAAAGAGCTGGGAGAGAAGATAGAGATGTGACTATATGTGTTAGTGTGGAGAGAGTTGGAGGAGAAGGGATTGAAAAGATGCACTCTTCAATCCCTTCAGTTTTGCTAAAAGGAAAGAGACATCACATCGTTTTTCCTATATTGAGGACCACAGGACATGGGGGAATTAATGCTGGCTCCAAATGGCAAGCAACTGCTAAGCATGGATTTTTAAACAGTAAGAACTCTAACAAATGAACTTTAATTCTAAAAAAGAAACTTTTCCAGTATATTAAAACCTTAAGAACATTAGTTAATTAATAAACACTAAGTATAAACTTTCCCAGTATTTAAATTATTGCAATAGAAATTCCTATCTGACCAAACTTAATCAGTTAGTAATAATTGTTTTATTGAATGTATTATTATTTTTTGTAAATCATTTCCATTAATTTACTTTTTCTGTTCTTTTAAGTTTTTATTATGATTTTTTTTCTTTTAAATAGCTTATATAAATGTTAAATTTAAGTCGGGCATGAATAGCTGCATAGATTTGTAAAGTTATATATGTTAGTTTAAGGGAGGGTAATCTTAGGTTATTTGTTTCATAGTTAAATTGGGTCAATGGATTGGATATATTGGTGTAATTAGTAGATGTAGTATGAGATTCGCTACATGCAGGATCTATTAAATGCTGCACACCCCCTTTTTGCCTATGGAAATGGATAGTAAGACAGAAAATGCAGTCCCTTCCTCTGAAGTTTTTTTTTTATTGCTCTTCTCATCAGACAGATGTAGTATTTCTGTCTGGATGAGAGTCAATGTCTTCTATAACCATGCTGTTCAAATGTACATTCCTGACAGTATGGTATTTGTGCTGTCATATTCATACTGCATTGAATACATCGATATATCACATGGATTGACGTTGGTTTGGCTGCAAACTTTTGGCCTAAGGTTAAATCAGGAATAGAATATTTTCTTTTCAAATGCAATTTATGTAGTTTATTCATACTTGACACTTTAATAAAATATTAAATTCATCTGTGCGAACTTCTAAAATAAAAGTTAAAATTGTAATTAAGTGCTAAAGTAAACATACTAAAATAATAATGCTAAATTTTATATATATGTTTAATAAATGTTTGTGTGTGTTATTACTGGCAGTGGCTTCTTTCATTTTTGTTAATATTAAAAAAAATATTTTAAGAATTATATTTTATAAATCTTTGTGTCTCTATGAGCTAGTAGCATTGAGCTGACGGTCGAAAAAATATATATATATATATATGTAAAAATTGAATCTTAACTTACATATCTGCCTACTCTATAAATTTTCTAGGTTCAAATGGCCTAGTGGTACCCTGTATGGCAGATACAGTAAGACTCCTAAACCTCATTCATTATAATTGGCCACCCAATGTGAGCTGATGTTTAATAAACCACGAGTACCCTGAGTAAAATTCTTTTTTCAAAATGAAATATTTTTATCTATTTACATAAAACCGTATACTTTAAATCTTATAAAAGCACTGCCAGAAAAAAATAGCACATATATTAAAAATGAGAAAGAAAAGATATTAACAATTTTAAAACTAATTTTTTTTAAAAAAGTCAAAAGGTTGCTATTAATATGTTTCATTTTTTTTAATTGTGTATAGGCATGCACAACCACGTAAGTTTATGATTGTAAATGTGGTACCTTACGATGAGTACTTTTTGGGAATTTACTTCAGTGTAACCCTATGTAAGCATTTCAATCAGTCATAAATAAGTTGTTGGTATTTATAATTGAGCTGCAAATATGCATGTATAAACCCATTATTTCTTAAAACATATTTACCTCAATGCAACCTTCTTAAATAAATGATTTATATAATTTGCTTGTTGTGCTGTTTGTTAGAAATGAAATATATAGAAAATAGATTTCTTGCAGGGAAGGAGGCATAAATGTAGATGGTTCATAAAAAAATGATAGTAAATATTTTTTTTGTATATAGTTTTTTGTAAAAATTACTAACCGAATGTCTTTGTAAATGTCTTCATTAATCATGTTACCATAATTACTATCCCTAAGTAAAATATTTTTTTTGTTTGTTTTTTTTAAGCAAGTTTACTGATATGTAATGGGCACACATGCCATTACATTATTTATTTTAAAAATTAGACATTGAAAAGTTCACAAATAAAAACTTTTGTAAGAAATAAAAATTGAAAGTTAAAAGTCATGTAAATGTTATATATATAAAATCGCACAGATGAAAAATTACTAAAAAAAAAACTTTATTAAAAAAAAGAAAAAGTTTTAAGACTAAATTTTCAGCAAAAACTTAAAAGATTTAAAGATAAAAATATATCTTTAAGAATATACAATAAATTAATTAATGCTATTGTAAAATGGAAATGATTATTTTAATTAGTCCAAGCGAACTAGCCTTTGGGCATTTCAAAATGTATAAGTAAAGATCAGATAGGAGAGAAAAAACAATAGAAACTAATAGCCAATAAAAGAAATCCCTCAGGAAACGGACCTCAATGAAAGGGTCATCATCATCATGACGTAATGTTGAGTTAATCCGCAAAATTAATATAAAAGAAAAAGTTTGGAAATAAATTTTAGTGGAGAAAGAGCTGGGAGAGAAGATAGAGATGTGACTATATGTGTTAGTGCAGAGGAGAGAAGGAATTGAAAAGATGCACTCTCCAATCCCTTCAATTTTTCTAAAAGGAAAGAGAAATAACATTGCTTTTCCTATATTGAGGACCACAGGATATTGGGGGAATTAACACTGGCTCCAAATGGCAAGCAACTGCTAAGCATGGATTTTTAAACAGTAAAAACTCTAACTAATGAACTTTAATTCTAAAAAGAAACTTTTCCAGTATGTTAAAACATTAAGAACATTAGTTAATTAATGAACACTAAGTATGAACTTTCCCAGTATTTAAATTATTGCAATAGAAATTCCTATCTGACCAAACTTAATCAGTTAGTAATAATTGTTTTATTGAATGTATTATTATTTTTTGTAAATCATTTCCATTAATTTATTTTTTCTGTTCTTTTAAGTTTTTATTATGATTTTTTTTTTCATTTAAATAGCTTATATAAATGTTAAATTTAAGTCAGACATGAATAGCTGCATAGATTTGTAAAGTTATATATGTTAGTTTAAGGGAGGGTGATCTTAGGTTATTTGTTTCATAGTTAAATTGGGTCAATGGATTGGATATATTGGTGTAATTAGCAGATGTAGTATGAGATTAGCTACATGCAGGATCATATTATACACCCCCCCCTTTTTTGCCTATGGAATGGGATAGTAAGATGGAAAACGCAGTACCTTCCTATGGAGTTTTTTTTATTGCTCTTCTCATCAGACAGATGTAGTAATCCTGTCTGGATGAGAGTCAATGTCTTCTATAACGATGCTTTTCAGATGTACATTCCTGACAGTATGGTATTTGTGCTGTCGTATTCATACTGCATCGAAAACATCGATATATCAGATGGATTGACATTGGTTTGGCTGCGAACTTTTGGCCTAAGGTTAAATCAGGAATAGAATATTTTCTTTTCAAATGCAATTTATGTAGTTTATTTATACTTGACACTTTAATAAAATATTAAATTCATCTGTGCAAACTTCAAAAATAAAAGTTAAAAATGTAATTAAATGCTAAAGTAAACATACTAAAATAATAATGCTAAATTTTATATATATGATTAATAAATGTTTGTGTGTGTTATTACTGGCAGTGGCTTCTTTTATTTTTGTTAATATTGAACAAAATATTTTAAGAATTATATTTTGTAAATCTCTGCAACTGTCTGAGCTAGTGGCATTGGGCTGACGGTCGAAAAAAATATATATACGTAAAAATTGGATCTTAACTTACATATCTGCCTACTCTATAAATTTTCTAGGTTCAAATGATCTAGTGGTGCCCTGTATGGCAGATACAGTAAGACTCCCCAAACCCCAATCATTATAATATAT
>JAQFVV010000676.1:0-131435 GCA_028023455.1 Epiperipatus broadwayi | reverse complement strand
CAGCAGATACATATATAGACTTGTACATATTAGGCACAACAAATATATAAATGTGCTATATTAATCATGGAAGTTGGTCTGAGCATTAAAATACCCACACACACCAATTTAAAGTAATATGAAATTGATACACAAAATATTGTATAATAAACTCATGTGTTTTTTTTTTGTTTTCCTTTTTGTATATTTTTTATGATATGTCATTGTATGTATTTTTTTTTTTTTTTATTTTCCAACATACTTGCATATTTTTTTTAATTACTTTTCTAAAGATTGTAATTTTATTCCATAAGCAAATAATGTTAATTGCTTTTGCAAAAATCTGATCAAAAGCAAAATGTTTGATAAGGCTATAATTAAACTGTTATCTTTTTAAAAATTCTTTTGAATTGATTTTGTAAGCAAGTGGTCTAGGTTATTCAAGATGGACATCATTATATTAAATCCTGAAATGTAAAATTTAATTGGAAAAATTGTAAGAAATGTTATAATCTAAATGATAAGCAAAATTGAAAGGATTGGCTGATTAATACTTCTCACAGGGCTATCTGAATTGTTCTTATGAGTGGGATGGTTTTAGTTAGTGCTGTGGAATTCATTCTTTTTTAGGCAGTCATTTGGAGCAAGTCATTCATTTGTTTGGCTCCAGAATTCTCCAAGCAACCAGCTACTTAGAGATTAATTTATGAACAGGACTACTGCCAACATTTTCTAAGAAATCCATTATACAGTTCTTTTAAGAACTAATGATTTCTTAAAGATTTAAGGAACCAGTCAAATAGCAAATGAACATTTAATAAAAAATTATTATCATATACAAACTGAGGAAAATATGGGGCAATCGACCAGAGTGACCAGTGAAATGACCGTGGGGTAGATAACCAGCCAGTGCACTGCCCTTTCTCTGTCCCAAGCCGCCAAGATGTGACCATGCCAGTTCCAGCCACCCATGATGATGACAAACACTGCCTTAATAAATAAATGAAATCCTCACTACACATCCAGTTGACTTGAAGCCCACTCATATCTCAGAGGAGAAGAATGAAGATGCAGACATAGGTTTATTTTAAGATATTTTATTAACATTGAAATAATTAACTTTGATATTTCCGATTAAATATATTATTATTTTTTTTTGTTATTATTATTAATCATTTAAAAAAGAGAGAGAGAGTCTCTCACATATGTGTATTGAATTTATGATTATTACGGGCATATATGATAAAGCTTTTACTTAAATCTTTTGAGTCAATTTTTCTATTTTAAATTCTAGTATTTTCAACAAAGATTGCAATGAGATTCTTCTTTTTTTTTGTTGCTATACATTTTGCTCTTGTTGTTATTCCTGAAATTCGTCATATATAAATATACATGTGTATATATGCGTACATACGCTTATAATATTCGGTAAATACGATATCTCATGTTGAATATCTAAAAAATGTATTTAACCGTATATCCTTTTTAAGTTATTTTTTTTGTCACTGCGGCACCTCATGATGGTGTAAGAAGGGATTGATCTATTATAGATTCCCTGTAAGCAAGTACTCTAATAACTTTATATTTAAAATAGTAATAAGTGTATAATTGTGCCGCACGTATATACATGTATAGGAATTTATCTATTAAAAAAAAGGTTTTAAAGTCATCAGTAAAAGCGTATGCCTGTATGACCGAAAATCTCATATCTGTATATCAAATCACACAAAGGAAAATTTATTTTTACTGGGTAAAAGGCGCTCAGACCACTTCCATTCTTTATGAAGTATCTTATTGTAAATAGCTTTAGGGGTTTATCTATTTTCGTAATCATTTAAATTGTATTTATATATCTAAAAGCATCAAAAATATATATATGGGTTTGTAATCATTAATTATTTAGTATTCTTTTTATTATATCATCATTAGTATGAAATGGTGGTGGGTATTTGGGATTAAATAAATATTTAATCATAATATTAAACTTGTTTCGGTTTCTTATTATTATTTATATTGATAAAAATGTATTCTTTCCTTATCAACCACATACCTGTAATAATCATTTACCTTAACCATTTGAAGACCCTAGATGTAGAGTGACTGAGCTAGCCCCAAAGCATTATCGCTCTACCGGGGTGTTGAATCTTATTCTCATGCTTCTCTGGACATATGGTATTGCACATCCTTCTGGGAGAGGGAAAAATTCATTTTTATTCTTTTTTAGAAGTGGCGCGTAAAAGTCTATTTTGTAAATAGATTTTTCAAAGGTGTGTTCTTGCCATTGTTCTAAATATTTGGGCATTTAAATAAGATATCAACTAAAGGGTGTTTTTAACTGGAAGAGTCCTGTCAATCCACTCTTTCTATCAGTTTAGCTGGAAGTACCAATATACATGAGTACAGATAATTGGCTAAATTGGTATCCATTTCTTTTCCTGTTAAATCTTGTTCACTTCGTGCTCAGTGCAAGATTAGGATTAGGAAATTCGCAGGGGAGTTTTGGTCTGGTACAGTATAACTGGCGCCACATGTGGTTTAAATGTAAAAATGGTACGATTAAGGAAAGAACAAGTTAAATTATATAATGTGTAAATTACGGTAAAAGTGATATGTGTCTATATAAACTTAATGCAGACGTAAATAAAAACTAAATTAAAAGTTGACTATATATATAAGGGAACTTATATAAAATTCGATCATTAGTTGTTGTTTTTAAAGGTATAGTGTAATTAATAGGCTGTACAAATGAACACGCTTAGTTTGCTATATGTATATAGTTTAAAGTTATTCTTAAATAATTTAAAATATTTTACTCAGTAATTTGCAGTTCCAAAATGATAGTGTTATTCTTTGTAGTGACGAATATTTAATACTGTATATATTTATGATTCAAATTGTTAGCAATAAATCAAATGCTCACACTGTATTCTATAAGTTACTATATAAATAAAATAGACTTCGGAGTTATTTTAAATAAGTATACATGTAATATATTGACGGTTGATTTTTTTTGTTATATAGAGTAAAGATTCTTTTATCTTAATAATTGCTTAACAATTTTCACTTTAAATCGAGTCGCTAACATTTTCATTTTATTGGATAAATAAAGCTTCCATTTTAAAATGAGTAAAAAACTGACGTCTCATGCATAATTAAAATAGGAATAAAGTATATAAAAATTATTAAACGAATGATTGGGGGAAAAGTAGGTCACACACTATATATATGCATATATAAATGGTAGGAGTTATTACAAATAAAAGTAATAATTTATTATATCGTATTTTAAAATAACTTACTGTATAATTTGTTGTTGTCGTTTAGGTAAAATAAAATAGTGTTGAATACTAGCATAATGAAATAAGTTTCATATGTTAAACGTGATTTTCTTTTTGATCGATAAATAGAATTAAATAGACGTAGGTAAAAGGGGGCAAAATAACTGGAACAGGGCATAGAAAAAACAAATAATTGGCGAGTGGAATAAGACAGAGTTAGGTGCGCGGTGTTCTGTGTATTTAAAAATAAGACAAATAGTTAAAGAATAATTTTATAATAAAAATAAAATATCCGATATTACCGATTCTGTATTTAACTGATCAGTAACTAAAAAACTTGTATATATATATATATACCGAATATAAATACTTATAACGTAAACCCTGAATAATACATATAAATATGTTTTAAAAGTAAACCATAATGGAAGAAACTTTAGTGAATATAAAACAAGAAATGGCCAGAATACCACAAAAGATAAATGAACTGACTCAACAACTCTCGGAAAACACTGCATACATGAATCAAAGAATGGAGGAGTTCAAACGTGAAATGTCAAAGGAAATCGAAACAAGATTTTATAGCTTTAAAAATGAGATACACGAAAGAGAAAAGGGACAATCTTACTCGTGCAATATAAACCAATTTTTTAAAAATAAAGGTATTTGAGGGACAAACAGATGAAGCTCCTATCGAGCATATTAAAAGCTTATAAACATATTTCCAAGTGAATCAAATTAATGACTTTGGTAAACTGGAAATTGCCTACAATCACCTCCATGGCGATGCTCAAACATGGTGGCAGTCCTTGTTCCACCATCCCAAAACATTTGAGGATTATAAAAAGGTATTGTTAAAAAGTTTTTGGAGTGAACAGTGCAAGATATGATCCCGCAACAAGTCATGCAGGAAAAATAGAAAGAGAATGCTGGCGAAAATTATTCGAAATTTTTCAGAAGACAAGCAGCAAGACTTCGGACACTGAAAGCATGCCACATATCAGAGGGGCGAATTGTCAGGATAATCTGCTGCAATTTGTCACTTCATGTCGAACAAATGGTGCTCACTGTAAGTACAAATTCAGTGCAAAAATGGATGAATTATTAAATGAGATAGACATGAGCCAACAATATAAGCTATCAGCAAATGTTTGGGAAGATAAACATACCAATCACACAAACAGGAAGAAAAATGAAGAGTTCTGTGGCCACATCATAAAACCATAGTCTAATATGGACAAAAAATATCAAACTTGTTATGTTCATGGGAAGATAGAGTGCCTGAATATGCTCCACATAGTTGTCCCAAGATCAATCTGACAATGGAGGGACTTGAAGTCACGGCCATGCTGGATTCTAGCAGTCAAATATCTGTAATATCAGAAGATCTATACCACTGCATTGTAGCAAAAAACCCAAAAGATCTATACCACCACATTGTAGCAAAAAACCCAAGCATAGAAATCTTACCTTTGAAGACAGCACAAATAACATTAGCAAACAACCGGAAAGCAAAACTTCTGCCTAAGCAAATTTGGGTACAGATGTACATACAGCATAATGGTATACCAAGTGTTCTTAATAATGACCAGTCTTATCCATGAAGTTGTGTTGGGTTCAGATTTCTTACACAAAAACAGATGCATTTTAGATTATGAACAGCGGCTTGTAGAGTGCAATGACAAACAAATTGAAATGCTAAAACCCCACTTACATGATGATACTGAGGCATGTTGTATGACCCAATTGGACATGGAGCTGATGGAAGAAAAGGCAAATGGAGCAAAACTGACTTCTGCCACTGAGACAGAAAAACTCAAATCTATGCTTTGTACTTATAAAAACATATTTTCTGATAGTCCTGGTCTCATTAAAGGATATAAACAAAGAATCAGATTGAAACCAGGAGAACTGTTCCAAGTGCGATCCTACCCCATACCACACAAATTTAAGGAGGAGGTCGAGAAATAGCTGGAACAAATGTTGAAATGGGGTATCATTGATAAATGCTTTTTCCTATACTGTAACCCCCTAGATGTGGTCAGAAAGAAAAATGGATCCATGCGGCTATGCCTTGATGCACACCAACTTAACAGGGTGACAATACCAGATTGTACTATTCCACCTCGTATGCAAGAATTACTTATGAAATTTAAAGACAAAATAATATTTTTCACATTCGACTTAACTGCTACTACTGGCAGATAGAATTACATCACACAGATCACAAATACACAGCTTTTAGATATGGAGGCCACACACATCAATTTAATCGAATGCCTTTTGGCTTAGTTAATAGCGGTGTAAGTTTATTACGATGTCTGGACCAAGTTTTGTCTCAGGAAATCAAGAAAATTTTAACAGTATATGTGGATGACATTGTGGTAGCATCCACATCTCTGGAAGAACACTTCCAACACTTACAATTATTTTTTGCAGAATGCGAAGCTAAAGGAATCAAAATCAATCTGAAAAAGAGTATACAGATCTCTGAGGAGATAGAATTTTTGGGTCATTTGGTGGGATGAACAGGAATCAAATCTCATCTTGATAAAATCAGTGCAATAAATGATTTCCCTGTACCTAAAACATGAAACCACATTCGGTCCTTTTTAGGACGATGCAACTTTTACAACAGATTCTGTGAAAAATTTGCTGACTGAATGAAACCTTTACTAAGATTACTCAGGAAAGATACCCATTGGAACTGGACCAGTGAACAAGAGGAAGCATTCGCTGAGATTAAGAAAAGTTTTATAAAACAAGTAGTGCTGGCATACCCAGACTTTGACAAACCCTTTATATTTCAAACTGATAGCAGTGCATATGGATTGGGTGTCACACTATCCCAAGTTCAGCAAGATGGTCAGATAGGGGTCCTGTACTTCATAAGCAGGTTGTTGAAAGGACCTGAATGTAATTACACGGTTACAGAAAAAGAAGCGCTTGCAATCATATAGGCATTTGAGAAATTTCACCCTATGCTACTAGGCTCTAAAGTGATAATAATTACAGACCACAAGAGTCTTCAATTTCTAAATCACAGCTATCTCACTAATAGCTGACTAGTTTGCTGGAGTTTGTTTCTCCAAGAGTTTAATTATACAGTGAAACATTGCAAAGGAACTGAGAATATAGTAGCTGACATCCTCAGTCATCAGTCCATTCAAACTCAACAACAACAACACCTGAGAATAGACCATGCATACATGATGAGCATATCAGGTAAGGACAAAAACATTGAAGAACATCTAAAACAAATGTCAATGAGGCAACATGAAGATAATGACTTAAACCAGATCATAACACTGTATACGCAATCTCCTCAGAAAGATGACAGTACACCAGGCAAGAAGTGCTGATACAAGATAGAAAAGGGGGTTTTATATTACCAAATTCAAGAAGACATTGATGAATGGAGAGTGATAGTATCACCAACCATTCGGGGCCTGCTCACTGATTACATTCACAGACTATATGGACATTATGGAACTCCAAAAACTGAATATTGCCTCAAGCACTGGTTCTATTGGCCTGGGATGCACCGAGACATAATAAAGATTTTGAACAAATGTGAAATATGCCAGCGTGCAAAACCACTGAATAGAGCATACGCAACTCCAATGAAATCAATCATCCCTAACAATTCTAAGAAAATAATGGCCATGGATTTTTATGGTCCTCTTCCACCCTTCAATAGAAAAAGATATTTACTTGTTGTATATGACCTTTTTTCCAAATTTGAGGCAGCCTACCCTTTAGCAAGAGCTACAACACATGAAACTATAAAGGTTCTAGAGTCCTCACATTTTAACACAGTTGGGAAACCAGAATGATCCTGACAGACCATGGAACCCCTTTTGTATCAGGAGAATGGAACAAATGGGTTGCTAAGCGGGGAGTTAAACATGTACTTACATCGATCCGTAAACCCCAAAGTAATCCCTGTGAAAGAGTTATGTGAGAGTTGGGAAGGCTGTTTCGTACATACTTACCAACAAACCATAAGGGATGGGTAAAACAGCTACCTCAGATACTAAATTATATAAACTGGTCTGTACATGAATCCACAGGATTCCCTCCAAAACAGCTACATTTTGGAAAACTTGTATCAAAACTCTTCAAGGCAAATTTCCCAGGGAGCAGAGACAAAACAATTGACATAGAATTAGATAAAAAAAGGCTCAAGCTTGGATGCACAAATGAGTCTCAGAATAAAGAAAAGAAAACACAGCATGCAAAACTACTGGTACAAGGTAGGGGATAGAGTGATGGTCAGAACACCTCATGTGAGCATTCCAAAAAAGTTCCAGTGTAAAAAAAATTTTAACCTTTATGAAAGCCCTTTTGAAATTGTTGAGTGCAGTGGGGATAATGCTTTTTGGATTAAAACAGAACAGGGAATAAAGGGCACATACAATGCTCGTGCACTAAAATCCATACCATAGCATCCACGATGCTCCGAAATCATCTCACATGTATAGTTCATAATATCTGTATAAATAAGAACTTAAGACTTTAAATGGTCAAATCCATTTAAAAGTCTCATTGGAGAGGTGGGTATTGTTCCAGGCATTATCAAATGGCCTTGCACAAAATCTGTTGTAAAGAATATTACAGCAGATACATATATGGATTTGTACATATTAGGCACAACAAATATATAAATGTGCTATATTAATAATGGAAGTTGGGCTGAGCATTAAAATACCCACACACACCAATTTAAAGTAATATAAAATTGACACACAAAATATTGTATAATAAGCTCATGTGTTTTTTTTTGTTTTCCTTTTTGTATATTTTTTATGATATGTCATTGTATGTATTTGTTTTTTTTTATTTTCCAACATACTTGCATATTTTTTTTAATTACTTTTCTAAAGATTGTAATTTTATTCCATAAGCAAATAATGTTAATTGCTTTTGCAAAAATCTGATCAAAAGCAAAATGTTTGATAAGGCTATAATTAAACTGTTATCTTTTTAAAAATTCTTTTGAGTTGATTTTGTAAGCAAGTGGTCTAGGTTATTCATGATGGACATCATTATATTAAATCCTAAAATGTAAAATTTAATCAGAAAAAATTGTAAGAAATGTTATAATCTAAATGATAAGCAAAATTGAAAGGATTGGCTGATTCATACTTCTCAGAGGGCTATCTGAATTGTTCTTATGAGTGGGATGGTTTTAGTTAGTGCTGTGGAATTCATTCTTTTTTAGGCAGTCATTTGGAGCAAGTCATTCATTTGTTTGGCTCCAGAATTCTCCAAGCAACCAGCTACTTAGAGATTAATTTATGAACAGGACTACTGCCAACATTTTCTAAGAAATCCATTATACAGTTCTTTTAAGAACTATAAGAACTATAATGATTTCTTAAAGATTTAAGGAACCAGTCAAATAGCAAATGAACATTTAATAACAAACTATTATCATATACAAACAGAGGAAAATATGGGGCAATCTACCAGAGTGTCCAGTGAAATGACCGTGAGGTAGACAACCAGCCAGTGCACCGCCCTTTCTCTGTCCCAAGCCGCCAAGATGTGACCACACCAGTTCCAGCTGCCCACGATGATGACAAACACCGCCTTACTAAATAAATGAAATCCTCACTACACAGGCAGTTGAGTTGAAACCCACTCAGAGCCCAGAGGAGAAGAATGAAGACACAGACATAGGTTTATTTTAAGATATTTTATTAATATTGAAATAATTAACTTTGATATTTCCAATTAAATATATTATTATTTTTTGTTATTATTATGAATTATTTAAAAAAAAGAGAGAGTCTCTCGCATATGTGTATTGAATTTACGGTTATTATGGGCATATATGATAAAGCTTTTACTTAAATCTTTTGAGTCAATTTTTCTATTTTAAATTCTAGTATTGTCAACAAAGATTGCAATGAGATTCTTCTTTTTTTTGTTGCTATACGTTTTGCTCTTGTTGTTATTGCTGAAATTCATCTTATATAAATATGCATGTGTATATATGCGTACATACGCTTATAATATTCGGTAAATACGATATCTCATGTTGAATATCTAAAAAATGTCTTTAACCGTATATCCTTTTTAAGATATTTTTTTTTGTCACTGTGGCACCTCATGATGGTGTAAGAAGGGATTGATCTATTATAGATTCCCTGTAAGAAAGTCCTCTAATAACTTTATATTTAAAATACTAATAAGTGTATAATTGTGCCGCACGTATATACATGTATAGGAATTTATCTATATAAAAAAAAGGTTTTAAAGTCATCAGTAAAAGCGTATGCCTGTATGACTGAAAATCTCATATCTGTATATCAAATCACACAAAGGAAAATTTATTTCTACTGGGTAAAAGGAGCTCAGACCACTTCCATTCTTTATGAAGTATCTTATTGTAAATAGCTTTAGGAGTTTATCTATTTTCGTAATCATTTAAATTGTATTTATATATTTATCTATTTAAAAGCATCAAAAATATATATATATGGGTTTGTAATCATTAATTATTTAGTATTCTTTTTATTATATCATCATTAGTATGAAACGGTGGTGGGTATTTGGGATTAAATAAATATTTAATCATAATATTAAACTTATTTCAGTTTCATATTATTATTTATATTAATAAAAATGTATTCTTTCCTTATCAATCATGTACCTGTAATAATCATTTAACTTACCCATTTGAAGACCCTAGATGTAGAGTGACTGGGCTAGCCCCAAAGAGATATCGCTCTATCGGGGTGTTGAATCTTATTCTCATGCTTCACTGGACATATGGTATTGCACATCCTTCTGGGAGCAGGAAAATTTCATTTTTATTCTTTTCTAGAAGTGGCGCGCAAAAGTCTATTTTGTAAATAGATTTTTCAAAGGTGTGTTCTTGCCATTGTTCTAAATATTTGGGCATTTAAATAAGATATCAACTAAAGGGTGTTTTTAACTGGAAGAGTCCTGTCAATCCATTCTTTCTATCAGTTTAGCTGGAAGTACCAATATACATGAGTACAGATAATTGGCTAAATTGGTATCCATTTCTTTTCCTGTTAAATCTTGTTCACTTCATGCTCAATGCAAGATTTGGATTAGGAAATCCACAGGGGAGTTTTGGTCTGGTACAATATATATATATATATATATATATATATATATATATAGGTTAGATATATATATATTGTACCCTTTTGTTTAGGTTAGAATGGATTATTTCTAATAATTTACTGGAAAATTTTAAATGTTGAGGTTAAGTAAGGGATGGTGTATGTTATGTGTTGATGATCTTTGAATCATTTAGTTAAGGCAAGTAAAATAATTGATGTATAATCTTAAGTTGATATTTTTAAGAAACAGTTAACTAAAAATCATTATAAGATTGTATGGTTGGGAGAACTGTTCATAATAAGTACTGATTTAATAAGTCTTATAAATAAATAATTAGGGTAAATTTTAAAAGTAATGCTTTAAAGTTAAATGAATAGATTATTCAATAATAATAATTGTATTTAGTAGTTACATTTTAAAATCTTTAAATTCAAAGTGATAATGTAGTGATTAAAGTGTATATTAAATTTTATAATATTACAATAATTATTTTAAAATTGTGCTATAATAGTGATTATGTAATATTTTATAAATTAAATTATTTCTTTTAATTTTATTTAAATTATTAAAGTCATATTTAATTTTGTAAATCATGTGACACATGCCTGTGTTTGAAAATAAAATAATATTATCTGTTATAAATGTTAAATTGGATTTTTAAAGTGAATATAATAAATAAAGTCAGATTTATGTTTTTTGTTAAAAATAAATACGTTAGGTTTAAAATAAATGTAGAAATGGTAATAAATATTGAAATGTGATTTTTAAAAGTTATTTTAAAGTATTTAGTAAGTGTAAATAAAATGTGAAAATTAATTAAGAATTGAATAATATAATAAAAATAAATATTTAATAAATTATTAACTTTAACTTTTAACCAGCATTCATGGTCCTGGGTAATTTGAGGTAAGGATTGTTTAATGGAAGAATCAGAAGTGAAATCAGCTTGAGTATTTAAGAGCTGTTTAGATTTTGGCAGACCATTATTAAGCTATTATCTCATGATACCAACGTACTATTATAACATCGTTAGTATTTCTACAATTTCAGTAAAGTAGTTAGTAGTGTAATAATCAATTTTATTTAACTTCAATTCTATAAAAGTACAGTAGTTTATTATTATAAGACCGTGGGATATAGAAATGTGGTGTTGCTAAAAAAATAAATAATTCATTGCTTTGCCAATCTGCTTTGTTCAATTTGTCATTAACTTAAACATGAAGAAGTCATCACTAAGTATAAAAGGATTGATGGAAATCTTCAAGTGTTATTATCATATAAAGCATATAATTTTTCCTGTATTAATATGTCATATTGGTTTACAACTAAATTTCATAAAAAGAACATCACAGAGAAAATGTATAAAAAAATTCATTAAAAGATATAAAGTGAAATGATATAATATATTTTTATGAAGAAAATTTATTTAATATATGATGGAAAAATGATTTTAAAGGAAAAAAAAAACTTTTAAATTTGATCAAACAATTATTTTAGAATGTTGAGATATTTCTTTCTGAAAAAATATTGGAAATATTTTAAAACTGGAAGTTTCCTAGAAAATATAAAAATTAAGATCATTTTTCAAATACGATTTATATCATATTTAAAAAATATTCCAAGTTAGTCATTAAAGTAAGCTGGACATACAGAAAGTTTCTGAATTTATTTGAGAAAATAATTTAAGTTATTAGCAGACATTGGAGGAAGTCTATTGTTTGTATCAGAAGATATTGAACCTCAGTAAATATGGAAAGTTACAAGAATTTGAAAAATTATCTTGACGAAGAGTATTAAAAATATTTAAATTAGATATTTACCTAACAATAAATGCTTATGTGTCTTAAAGTTTTTGGAGATAAGAAAAATATTAATTATATTAGTTTAAATCTTATAGAATAAAAATAAACGTATCATATTTAACTTGAACCGTCATTTTGGATTATATATTGCAAAGTTAAGAAGTGGAGCTTGCATGATTATTGATATCAAAAGTGTGTTATTAATGTTTTTTTTTACCAGGAGAAAAGACACTTCCTGTAATGAACTTATTATCAAGAAAATAACATTTCATTGCAAGAAATTCTAATAGAGTTATCATAAATATGGTTTAAAATTATTTTTTACTAAAAAAAAATTTTTAATAATGTTTATTCATAGTATAGATATAGCGTAGAAACATAAAACATTAAATTATTTACTAACTTAGTAATTAAATTTTTATTGTAAAGAAAAAAATATTTAATAATAATTTTTTAAATAAAACTTCATATATTTTAAAGTGTGATAATGCGGAATAAACGATAATAAAATGTTTTATTTAGATCGTGATCCAGAAGACATCACTAAGTAATTGCCAAAAGAAATTACTTTTGGTAATAATAAAATATTTATGATTTTATAATGTATTTTATGATTTTGTGTCTATGTATGGATGCATATATAAAACATGGTACCTACACATAATTTATCATTGTTTAGTTGTTTAAGAATATGCATAAGTTTATTGATATCGTAAAGATATTTAAACATAAGGGAAATATAAGTATATGATTTTGTTATAACTGAACTGAATGTTTTATTTTTAAGTGGTTTAAAGTATTAAAAATATGATATTGAAGCTGATTGTTTATGCTTAAGTTTGAGAATTACCAAAGAATGAAATAATCTTGTCTTATTAGTTAGTTAGACTGTTATTCTAAAAATGAATTTATTTGTTATTATAGAAATGAGAAGATGCATTTAGCGATGTAAAGTGATGAATTTTAAATGCTAATATCTTAGTATTAGGTTATATAAGACCAGGATAATATTGTATGTAGGGTTTATTTATATGGGAAGAAGAGTATATTATATTGATGATTATACAAGTATAGATAACATAGCCCTATATCTTGTATATATTCATGGCAGTGCTTATTTTCTATGTGTTAAAGTTTAATGTGCCATAGTGCTGAATAAATAGCCTGGACATTATATTTGGTAATAGAGGTTATTAGACAAATAAGTCATACCTCATTTCGTGTACACTGTGCCCATGATGGTTAGTTGATAAAGGTGTCATTAAGTTGAAGTATAGTTTATCCCATATGCCTGCTAGTTTATGTGTTATTGAAATTTATTAGATTACATTGTGAAGGATGGTAGTTTAAAATTGGAAATAATAAATAAGTTTGGAAATATAGAATTTTTATTAAAGTGGATAAGATAAGTTACGTTACCTCAAGTAAAATAAGTGTAAATATTATAAGAACATAATTTCATCAGTGAAAGAATCATAAAACTTTTTTTTATATTTAAAAATGATATTTATTTGTTTTTTTATAAAATAAATAGTTGATAATTTAAAAGGATTTATAATGATATTACTTAATTATTAAGAATTTTTAAAGACATACTTCTAATGAATATTTTTATTTACAAGTAAAGGTAATAAACTGAATCATGTTTAATGAATGCAAGTAGTCATAAGTTTTACAAAAAGTAATTTCAAAATAACACATTAATGCATACATTATATTTGAAGTTTAATGTAATAATTAGTAAGTAGCTTAGTTTGATGGTATGCTGTGAATCAAGGTAGTTCACATAATTATTTATTGAAGAATGATTATACAGAGTAATAATTTATTTTTTTAAACTAAATAATAAGAAAAAAGTCATAGTAAAAATAGTATTGTATATTTTTTTTAAAAAAAAACTTATGGAATTAAATAAATATAATAACTATAACAAAAATTATATAATGATATTTTAAAAATAAGAAATATTTTTTAAGAAAATGTTCTGTATCTTATATTTTAAGTCATTTGATTTGTCTTGGAAAAGTAACTGAATATAAATAAATAGAATTCTATCAAAATGTAAATAATGTAAATAATTTTATTGTTAGGTTTGATAATAAAGTTGTTAAATTTGTTTTTTTTATAAATTTTTGGAGTTGACTCAATTTCTTCACATCACAGTTACACAATCACAGATAATTATAATTAAGACATAATATTTGCACATCATAAGTGAAATTTTTATTTAAGAGTTATAATGTTTTATTGATGTGTTTTTACTTAAGAAATTTCACTTATGATATTATTATGATGGTCATGGAATAGCCATAGAATATTTACATTGAATTTTATAATAGTAATGATTACCACATATTCTCAGATTATAATATCATACTAAATATATTATTTAAGATGCCATATAGATAATAGAAAATTACATTACATTTGATTATGTGATATCCAAGGACAACATTATAAGTAAAAAGATAGGAGAGTGAATTATAGATTAAATATTAGTATTACTATTTTGTTATTATTAGTATTATTAAATTGTAGTTAGGAATGATATTAAATCCCTTATCATACTTGATTACAAAAGTTATAATTAATTTATCATTATTTTAAGAGAACCTGAGATAGTTTGAGCTAAATCAGTTTTATGAAGATATTCAGATTAATTTATTAAGTCATTTACTTAGTTAATTTTGCTTAAAGACGTAAGAGTATTATAAATGTAGTATTTAAGTAATAGGAACAGGGATAATATTCTTATGCCATTAAGGTGATATCCAGTGGGAGATTAACTTAATGTATTCGCTATGCCACTTGTAAACTCACTTCATAGTCTCATGATTTGATTAGATATTCATTTATTTAATTTTATAAAACAGAACTAGATTATTATTTATTAGTTAAGCTAATTTAATCATTGATATTCTTAAAAATATAGTTATTGTTAATTTAGATACATTTTAGATAAACATAGTTATTTATCTGAGCTAGATCAAGTGATTATAGTTATATATTTCCTGGAAGTGAGGGTACAATATATATATATATATTACTAAAAACTGCATATTAAAAATATAAAACGCTTTTTAATAAATATACCTTTTGTTATTCTTATATGTTGTCAAACTGTTATTTTAATAAGAAACTAATAATTAACTTTCAAATAAACTTATTAATAACGATAATTAAGAAAGTTAAGTAATTCCAATCTGTATATACAATTGCTTTTTTTTCTAATTATAACCCTTCAGTGACAACTTTCCATTTTCTATCAGTTTGCTCAAGGCTTAACATAATGTTAATGTATAGAACAAAAAGTATTTGTAATTAATATTGCCATCCTAAGAGGTGTTCTTTGCTGCATTACTGAGAAAAACAAAATTTTTATTTTTTTTTATTCTTAAATAAAAATTTTCTTCGTAAACACAAATACTGCTTTCAGCTAACATTTAGAAATGAATCACAATGGTATAAAAATAAATATAAAGTTGAGATTAAAAGTGACAAAATAGAAAACAGTGTTTAATGTATATTAAGATTTACTCTATATAAAAAAAAAACATCTAAAAAATTAATATCTGAACTATAAATCAGATAGAAGAATGAAATTCCTGATTTCCATTGATTTTTATACACATTTTTAAAAAATATTAACAAACGATATTTTATTAATAAAGTATAGCAAATTAAATTGTTCAAGTAATAAGGTAAACATTGAGAGAAAAAGTGATTGTAATAATCTGATCAGACTCAAAATTTAGAATGGATTTGTAGTGTGCAAATTATTTTGAATTAATTACAGATTACAGAAGTTTAAACACAATCTGTGTGGACAATAGAACGGAAAAACTATTCGCCAACAGGTGTGTATTTGAATATTATTTAACCTTAGAAATCCACTAGTTTACTAAACAAAAATATTAATCTTATGTATTTAAACAATAAAACAATATACTCATGTGGATATGTTGATAATCTTTTAACATCTCATTCCAAAGTACAAAATAAAACTTTTTAGAGAAAAAAACCAGACAGTTTTCTCTCTTTACTTCAATTCCTTTTGTAAAGGCTTAACTTAAGTACTTTGGAAAGAAAGCATGAATATTTTTAAATCAATCATACTACTTTTTAAAATCATATTTTAAATTTCTTATTTTATAAATGCAAGTTAGAATAATGTAAAGCAATTTAAAATATAGCTTTAAAAAGTAATATGATTGAGTTAAAATATTCATGCTTTCTTTCTAAAGTGCTTCAGATAGGCTTCTATTTTGAAGTAAAGAGAGAAAACAATCCATTCTTTTTTTTAAAAAATTTTATCTCATGCTTTGGATTGATAATATTTTATTTACTTAATAAACCAGTTTTAGAGTGTTAATTTTGATTTATTACATAATATTAATTGCTGAAAATGTTTATATATACATGCATTATGGCCATAATCTCAAAATGTCTTTTATTATATGAGAAGAAAGAAAAGGAATAAAAGAAAATATAAAATCAGTAGCAAGCTATTAAATTATTTTTTTAAAAAATAATCATTTAACATTATAATCAACATTTTCAACCATTATCGTCCACTTTGGATGAAGGTCTTTCCAAGTATAATGCCATTATCCCTAGTCTCTCATTTCTACAATATACCAGCAAAATTCCTAAATTCATCCATCTGACTCACTTGTGGTCTGCTATTTTTTTATAATCTCTTGGGATTAAAACTTAAACTGTCCATCTATTTTTTTCAAGAAATATATTTAGTGCAGCTCCATTTGTCTCTTAATTACTCTAATGTTGTCAGTGATATCTCCTGGCTCTTCATCCATATATTTCATTTATTTTCTCTTCTTGTTACTGCTACCATATATCTCTTGATAATTTAATGATTAGTCTGAAGTCTCTATATTACTTTCCTGCTAATTGTCCAAATTTCAGAATGATAAGTAAAAAATGAAAATATCTATTAAAAATCTTCCTTTTCAAACACATAGACAATTTTATTTTAACATTAAGTTTTATTTTTTTTTTAAAATCATTTCATCAAAGTGTAATTCTATGAATAATTTGATCAATTATGCTTTCAGAACTAATAATAATTTGATTATAATATTTTTAATCATTAACTTTTTCTAATTCAGCATTATAAATTTTTACTTTCTTTAGAGAAAATCCATTGAACATTACTTTAGACTTTGTCAAACATTGTTAGCTGAGAGGTCAGTGCAGCTGCCTCGCAAGCAAGCAGTTGGTTGAGATGGTTGTTTCAGGTTCGCCTCCCAGCTGATGCTATGACATATGGAAAAAAAAAAACATTACTTTAGACTTTTTAACACTTCGCTTTTAATTTCTACTTTCATTCATTCATCTGATAGTTCCTGCAGCATCTCCCAAAACTCTGAAGCATTATTTGCAAAAATAACTTTTTTACCTCCAAAATATGACTTAAAACAATCTTCATTTATTTTTATTCCATTAGCTTTCTATTTCATTCCACAAAATATTTTTCATAAAAATGCTATAAAAAACTTTGGAAAAAAAATCAACCTGTTGTACCTTCTCAATGTTTAACTTCTTATTATTACTGTGTAATGTATCATCACTGTTGCATTGTGGTAAATGTTTTTATATTATGACAACATCCTGTATCTGCATATTAATGATCCTACACTTTAATTATTTTAAAAATGCATATAGAATCAAATGCCTTTTGGTAATCTACATATCCAGAGCATAATAGCTATTCATATTATTGGTTCATTCTAAAACTCTTCTAAACCACTAAGATGTGATCTACTGCATTAAAACACAAGTTTAAACCTGGTTTGTTATTTTGGTTGCTCAAAATCCAAAGTTTTTTATAGACCATTTGTTATTTTGAAGATTTTCTATACAACTGATAGAATATTGATAGATCTATAATTCTAAAACCTTTTTATTATATTTTTTAAATATCAACATTACTACTGTATTCTTCCAATTATCTAGTATATCTTGATTATTTATATATTTGATACATAGCTTTGCCAACAAGTTTTTTATTTCATTACTTGTTTTTCTAAAAATATCACTAATAATTCCATCACCTTCCTAAAGCTTTTCTCTCCTTCATTGATTTATTTACATGTCTCAATTCTTCCTTTAAAATGCTGATTAACTTAGAATATATACTGTAGGACATACTTTGTTTTCTTGTTTTTTATTTCTTTATAATTTTTTATAAAATTCTTCAAAACATTTTTAAGAAGTCATCTCTCTTTTTAGTAATAGATATATCTTTCCTTCATTTTGCCTTTTCTTCCAATACTAAGATGATTTACAGTTGTGACACTTTTATTCTCTTATATAACTTTCATTGCCAATTCACAATTAGATTTTCTTATATCATTATTAATTCTTTTTGTATTATTTTATAAAACTCTAGTTATTCATTTTTTTTCAATGGATCAGTTTTAAAAAATATATTCTTTTTTTTCCATACCATGTCTTAATTTCAGTAAAAAAAAATTGCAGATTAATTGCTGCTTTTTTATACTAGCTATTTTTTTCAGTTCTTATTAGAGTAGTAGTTATGTTTTTTTTTCTTCATTCAAGTCTAAATAGCTTCAAAGTTTTTTTGTAAATTCCTATATAAATTCTACAACTGCTAATATCAGCTTTCTAAATAATTTTTGACTCTTTAATTAACATGTATTTTATATCATAGTTATCGGTGATCATGTCCTGTATTAAACATTACATAATATATATATATATATATATATATATATATTATGTAATATTTAGCTTGATATATTTATCAATATATATATATATATATACAGCTAAAGAGAACTACGTCAACTGAGCGGCCGCTACTCCTCCAGCAGAATTAAAAACAATTTTATCACTGGGACCTACATTTGTTGGAGGGCAATGGAAACTTCCAAAACTGGAATTACTCACAGACACAGAATCATGTCTTTTAAACAATCTTCAGAGAGACAACATTATTTTCGACATTGCTAAATCTATACTAAATAAATAAATGTATGTGAGATTTGACAGCTGGAATACCAACATTAAAAAGACCAAACACTTTTTAGAAAATAACAGCATTATATGTATCAAAGAAGACAAAGGCAACAGATTCATGCTCTTAGATTATAAGAATTATTAAGAAAAATGACGAATCAAATCACAAAGTCAAAATTTAATTCAGTGGAAAGTTTTAACAACAAGCTTAATAGAGAGAAATTTATCATGTCAATTCTTAGAGCTTACAAAGACAAAGGCATATCTAGAGCAGAATATTACCAAATTGCCAACTCAAATCTACATAAACCTGGAAAACCTTTAAGATTAATGCTAGATTTTGGAGGGATGCATTGCTTTGAAATGGCTAAGCTAGTAAATCAATGGTTGGTTGACAGTATAGGTTTTGGAGGCTACACAAGCAATTCTTCTTTCGATTTCATTAGAAAAATTAAGAATACATTAATAGACCAAGATTTTGAAATTGCAGCTATAGATGTGACAGAATTATATGGATCGATTAAAAGGAAGTAGTCGATCAATATTGTGCACAAAGAATTAATAATCACATTCCAGCTAAAGGCATGAACTTTATTTTAGCCTTCCTTAATTGGTTAGACAATAACATTTTTACAACTTTTGAGGGTAACTGGTATAACATGAAAGATGGTTGGCTGATGGGTCTTCCCTTAAGTGGGGTAATTTCTAGCATATTTTTAAACTTTTTTGAAAAGCAAGTCATTTCTAAATATCACGCTAACACTCCTGGATTAATATACTCATGTTATGTTGATGATGTGTTCATTGCAGTTCCGAGAGATATAATCATGAACATTAAAAATAAATTATAGCTGCAAACTAAATTAATCATGAACACCATTTGCGAGAACAAATGGCAGAAACTAAAATATTTAGATTGCTGATACATAGAGAAGGCATAGCTCAGCATTATTGCATGATGATTAAACCTCTTGAGATCAGAGGATTCACCCACCCAAACTCTTCACCTACATTGCATAAATTCACAGATTTAAAGTGTTTTTATTTAGGAATCAAAATTTGTGTAAATTCAAGCCTGATAGGAAGACTAATATTACAAGCTATATAAGGGATTTATTAAGCATCAGTTTCAGCTACAGATTAATTACTAAGAAAATTGGTCAATTTTATAAAAAACCAATAGCTGACAACACTATTAAAGATAAACTTCAAATCACTCCACCATATATCCCCAAAGTATCTAAACAGCTTATAAAAACTTTAGCTAATGAATTTAAGGTCGGCTTCCACACTCCCCCTAATACTAACAGACTTATTAACCATGCAAAGGATAGAATCGATCCATCCCAAACAACCCAGGTCATATATAGCATTTCATGCCCTCAGACAAAGGTTATTGTACACAATAGAGCTGCTTAGCACACATATATATATATACAATAGAGCTGCTTAGCACATGTATATATACAGAAGAGTAAAAAAGAATAATGATAACATCTCAATATTTTTTGAGCATAAAAAGCAGGCTGGTCATATGTTTGAGCCCTCCAACCCAGAGTGGCATGCACTGAGGCTAACACTTGTAAAAGGAAGATTAAAGAGGTGTATTTTACCATCAATGATAACAACACGATCAATAGATGCAACATGTGTTTTGCTATTTCAAAAAAATGGACAAGTTGATTTACATACGCATTTACATACATTATCATTTATAAATATCATAGCAATGATTTGAAAATCTATTTTAACCATGAATATAAGAGACAAAACCTCAAAAGTACTAGGCCTGATTAATTTACTTTAATTGTTTTTGTTACCACTAATAGCTTCTTCACCTAGCATATTAAAGCACTCGTATATACAATTGTGTAATATATATGTTTTAGAAGTCAAATTTAATCAAACTCTGCTGTACTTTCATTTGGGCCCATCTTCACTTAAAGTTTTGTTAAAAAAAACCTCATAATTTTTTTTTTTGTTAATTCCACAATTCAGCATTCTCTCATTTCTATCACTATAACCAAATTTACACAAAGCATTTTCATCTTTCAAACCTTTACCAATTCTAGAATTAAAGTTTAACATGACAGGTTTAAAATTTGAAGCATTTTATATTATTGTATTAAAACTCTTTACTTTTTGCACAGTGAGAACTTATAGGGCATTAATGTGATTTATCAGCTTTTGGTGTCTTACATTAATTTGAATAATTAATCTTGCCACATATCTGATTTTTCTACCAATTTTTACAATATTGTTCCATGTTTTATTTATAATAAATCCCACTACAATTGACCTTCCAATATTTGTGCCTTGATAGTAAAGTACATATCAACTTTTTAAATCAATTGTTTTTTTTTTTTACAGTTTTCTTCTAACTTCACAAAGACCAACAAAGCTTCATTAAATAATTTTTCCATTACATGCAATTTTTCCTTACTTGAAAGTAATCTGCAGTTTTAAATTTCTAAATAAAGTTTTATCAAATGTTCTACCAGGGTCACAATCAGTGGTTTGTTAACATTTCTGTCGTAGGTCATCAATTGTTGACTTGGCTTGTGTCTTTTTAGTCTCCTAGGATTAGGAGCTATAATTTAGTTTTTTCTATCATAATTGTAAATATGTATTAAAAATATTTGCACACACATTTATCCTACCTTTAAGAAAACTCAACTGATATTTTAGTTAAGAGTTTGTAAACAATTGAGAAGAAAAACTCTAATGATTTTTCATATCTTAAATTTAAAGGTAAAGATCACTGTACTGGCTGAAATGTATTGGTGAACAATCCATCCATGTTCATTTTCTTTATACATAATCATGTAGTGATAATAGCTGCAATGATAAGTACTTATGGAATATACATTAGAATTAACCTTGTCAGTTCTTTTATGACCTCAAAAAAAATCAAAGGGTGTATTTTCAGTTAACAACAAGCTGTCAATAGAACTTTAATTTAACACACTGTATTTTTTATTTTAACCATTAAAAATACATAATTGTTAGATTAATAGTGCATTTATAAATGTTAAATAAATGTAAATACTCCCAAATTAAACAAGCATTTATTTGTTTTATAGTAATAATAATTATATAGTAAAGGCGTTGATGATAATGATGATAATATAGTCAGATTCATTTTATTTACAAAATATAATGCATAAAATTTATTTTATAATAATAATTTGTTCTTCAAATAACGAATTCGAAATAAAAAAACAATAATTAAAAAAAAAAAGATTTGCAGGCACTGTTAAAAAAGGTAATTTTGTCTTCATTACCAAGTAATAAAGATACAATTACAAATTATTAGTTGGTCTCTTCAAATTATAATGCTTTTTTGAAAAGTTGCAAAGAAAATTGGGAGAACTCTTTTCTAGTTTATTAAAGGGATTCCTCAATAAAATTGGACCGATTTGATAAATAATGAAAAGTGAGGCTCTCTTTATCTGCTTGATTATGAATATAATATTAATTAGAACATCATTTCCCATTCAATTATTTCTGAAACAAAAAACAACTTAGAACTTAAAAAGAAAAATACACACACACAAAAAAATGATGCACTTTGTAAAAAAAAATCATAAAAGATAATATGTTTATATATTTTTATCTTGCTTGTGGAAAATATTGCCAAAGACCACATAAATTTTTATTATGATTTTGTTGATAGTATTGTAAAATACATTCAATACTGAATGTTGTTTTATTTATAAAAAGAAAAAAAAAATTTATTTTCAAAATTAAATTTAAAACATCTTTTAATTAATCGAACACACACTTATAACAAAGACATCTGCAAATTTCAACATAAATGATAATCTGCAAGCACGCACACATATATTGGTATATGTTTTAACCTTTTAACCGCTAATTTTATCATTGGTTGTATCAGATAAAAATCAAATCTTTTAATTGGCCAACTCACAAACTGAAGACAAAGCCTATTGTTAAAACATATTCGCCTATAATATTAAATTCAACTCAGATACGTTTATAAAAAGTATATTATTAATTTTTCAGGTTATGAAGAGAACGAAAGTTCTTTCAAAAATAAATTGCTATTTATTTATTCTAAAATATTCAATATCAGCAACATAAAAGTTATAATGTAAACAAAAAGATCGACTTTTACGTTATAGAAAAGTAAATATTTCTTTTTACTACATCTTCAATATTTTTACTTAAATCTTCAATATTTTTCGAAAATAATTTTGTTTTTTTTATTATTCTCTCTGAAAATAATTTTAATTTCTCAAAATATTCTTTTATAATAATTAAATCATATTCGAAATGAAAATCTCAGCGTTTTTTTTTATTTTCTTTGATCAGGCAGTTTCTTTGTTCTTTCCAGCCAATCAGAATGTCTTTTTCGGCTGAGAGCATGCTAAGAACCAATCACAAATAATGTTCCTTCTTTGTTTAGGTTTAAATGCATTTTTTTTCTATTTTTTACTTGTAAAATAAATCGGAAGATGTCACCATCGTACAGAACTTTTAAAAACGAATTCAATACGTGTTTAACGAATATTTTCGTATAAAAACTGGCTGAGTTAGAGTGATGTCAGATGTCGACGAGGAGCCTCGTAAGAGGCGGACAAAGAGGAAGTTTAAATGTAAATAATGGATGGCTTAAAACATTAAAATTATCTTATATATTTTAGTATAATGGTTATACTGTATATTATTTTTTGCTTTAAGTGTTACGATTGTGTTGTAACCATTATATCTTTTCTTCATTATTTTGTGGCTATCTATAATATTAGACTATCCTGTACAGTTTTATTCTACCAAGTTAAATCACTTTAAAATTATTAATTGAAAAAAAATATTAATATGTCAACGTCAGAATAACCTATTCAAAATTACAATATATAATTTTCATATGAAAGATCTTTTGATCTCAATAAAAAATGACAATTTCGGATTGGTGGATTGTTTAGCTTAAAGGCAAATAATTGAAAAGTTTGCTCAAAATGAAAAAAAATATTAAGTAAATTGTTTCTATATTAAAGGTTATTTATGTAATATTTTTGTAAAATATTTAGTTTAAATCAATGACCTATATGAGTATAATTATATTTTATTTAAAGTAAAACAAGTCATAAATTTTACGCAGTAACAAGAGTGGCTCGTTATCAATACCATAATTTTTTTTTTTAAATTTTAATAACAATAAATGTAATATTTAATTTTAAGTTATATTTTCTTTCTTTAATAATATCCAATCCTAAATTTTATTCGAAATTTAAAATGAATTTAATAATAACTATTTTACTCTATTAATTTTTTAGAGACAAAATTACACACAATAATGCCAAGCACCATTGATATAGTTAAGAACTCCATTTAGTAATTTATTTTCCTATTTTAAAAAGTTCAAATATTAATATTTAGAATTTCTATCTTTTGAAAGCTTACATTTGTAATAAATAATGTAAAGATAATCAATATATGATAGAGAGAAAAAAAGGTTTAATTTAAAAAGTAAAATGTTCAAATATAGATAATGTTCTTGCTGATGTCTTTTTAAATGAAAAGAATGAAGATGGATTCTGAATAGTTTAAATTAGTAAGGGATATATTTATTATTGCAATATGTTTATTTAATCTGATTGCATGTTGTTGCGATATAAGAGAAGAAAAACTTTGAATTCCACTATGTGAAATAAAAATGTATTTTTTCACAATGTGTAAACTACAATTTTTTAAATAAATACAATGTTAGTTATTTTATGTTTAATAAGTATGAAGAAAATAGTTTTTTTTTAACATACTCATATATTTATTTATTCATGCTGTTATAGAAGTATATTTCCTTTTAAGGGAATAAATTTAATTAGCATAAGAGAAATAATATTATACATAGTTGGGAAAAGGTAGTTACTTCGTGTGGATAAATTAGAATAAGATTGATATCTTCATTAATACTGATTTAAAAAGAGTCTTTTAAGAGTTTAGCCTGATTTGACAGATAAAATACTTTTCAACAAATTACTGTATCAAGAGTGTAAAAAACAATATCTATGATAAGTGATTGTGATGTAAGTTTAATATAATGCATTTTATTGCTGCACATGCATGATAAGGTATTACTTTATGAACTATATGGATTTGTGGGTGGTGATTAATAAGTTCTATTTCCACTTAATTGAAATAAGTATCTATTCCTTTATTAAAAGGGAAGATATAAATAAATATGCACAATCAATATTCAAAATATGTGATTATATTTTTATGTCCCAGAGAAAATTATGCTTGTTAAAAACTCATGAATGAAACTGTAATACTTACATAAGGCATTCATTTGTTAATATATTTTATTTTTTGTTCTATTTATGGATAGTTTTGTAATAAAATTATACTAGCCTTAATGTTGATGCCATGTTGACTCTCATTTCTTTTTTATCTCATATCTTATATATTTTAATATAAATTACCATGGTAAGCTTATGCTATGTTATCAATTTATGCTTATCATTTTTTTTAAATATATCAAAATATATGAATTTTTTCTACAGTACAGGCTTTTTCATACCTCCACTCCAATATGTAATATATAGAGTGTTTGAACTCAGACATTTACATAATCCTCAACTATCCACACTATCTCATACTGCTGACACACTTGATCAAACAAACATTGAAAAGATGATATAGTGTGGATAATTGAGGGTCATGTGAAAGTCTGAGTTCAACCCCCCTATATATTAAACAAACATTCAAAAGATGATATAGTGTGGATAGTTGAGGGTCATGTGAAAGTCTGAGTTCAAACCCCCTATATATTAAATATATTTTTGTCATAGAACTACATCTTAGGGAAGGCAATTGGTCACCAAAAACTTATTGTTAAGTAAGAATATTATATGCAGAATAGGGAAAAAATTGGCCAGTGTCTCCAGCTAAAAAATTGCACTATAAGTGGGAAATATTACATTAAAATATAACTCATCAAGTATATTTAAAAATTTAAATACTTTTTAACGTACATTATATATGCTTATGTAAACTGTGCTGTGTATTACATTTGTTAACAGTTTACAAACACATAAAATATGTATTTATGTATGTATGATAATATAACTTAAATCTATGTTAAAAGAAAATTAAACACATAGCTAAAAGTTGATTTTTCCTATGATCCATTCACCCACCATGGTCAACTAAGTTCAAAGGTTTTCTTGATTTTTTTGTGGTCATATTAGTAAACAGAATCTCTAAAAAAAATTCTTTAATATCATTAGAAAAAGTGTGTGTTTTCAGTGTCCAAAAAAATACAGCAAAATAGATTGAGAAGTGAAACTAAATTAGCATTTAACATTTTTTTGTGTTCTTCCACACAACATTACACTGCAAAAAAATCCATATGTATTGAAGTTTCTTTTTTTTTAAATTTATACTACAGTATTATACTATATTACTTACATAAAATTATTAAATGAAGAAAAAAAACAATGTTAATAACAAATCATTTGACTGACCATAAAGACTTTTATTTATCATTAGTGTAATAAGAGCCAAATAAACATATGATACATTACAAAATCTTAATCACAACCAACTTTTAAAACAAAATGTCAGCGTATTGAAAAAAGGAAGAAAAAAAGTATTCTGAGTTTGCATATTGTAATCAATAGTTAAGGCTTTTGTTATAATGTGTGTTGTGATGATCTAAATAAATGAATTATGATAGTCATAGCAGGTTTTTGGGCATGGTATGTCACTGTTTTATCACATGCGGTAGCCATGTTTTTGCAGTGATTTAGCAATTTGTCGAATAGCACAATACATTTTTATTGCAGAGTTATGGGATATTTAAGTAAAAATTAAATGCATTAATCTTATTTACTTTATTTGTATTACATTTTCATTATACACAATTTATTATTAATTGCATAAAATCATCCTCAATTTTTTTTCCAAAATACAATTCAAATGCAATGAATAGCTATTTTGATTCGATTGAAATTAGCAGTTGTAAAGATTTTAATCCAAAATTGATTGTCCAAAATCTTAGCTATTTATACTGTACACAAATTAAAATTTAATATTTATAGTATGCATGACTAAAAATAATTTTTAGTTTTATGCTGATTGAAATTTATACGTTTTTCTCAGTACTGCATTTTTCTTTACTAGCGAGATAATGTCTCAATTGCTTTCGATATCTGAAAAGAATTACAAGATGATTTAAAATTGAGGAAGCAGAGTAAATGTTATTTTTAAATTACATTTAGTAATTTTTGTTATCAGCTGTATAAACCTGAAACCATTTTAGTTTCTTTGCTCCATCCTTTTTTTTTACTAAAAATATTTTAGATTAGTGAGAGCTGAATGAATTTGCTATTTTTACAGTACTGTGTTGATTTGCATTTGTGTACAAATGAATCTTTATTTGTTTGCTTTTATAGCCATTAACAATGAAAATCTTTACTTTGGATAGGTTATTAATGAAATAATTGTTTCATAAAAATACAAGATGAAACTTAAATAAAATACTATACATTTATATTATAATCAAAATATTGAACGCATCACTATAACGTGTTCTATGAATAAAGTATGTGCCACACAATTTTAGCATGAAAGTCACTATTTTGTTTTTGGATGAGATGAATTTAAAAACTATTCTATGATGTCACAAAATGGTTACAAAATGGCCACCAAAATTGTTTTTTAAATTTATGATTGTTACAATGAATAATCGATTTAAATCAAAATAAGGGGTACAAATTGATGATGATCACTATTGTAAATCCTTGCATAAAATCCAATAACTAAGGGAGATAAAGGTGTACTGTAATAAAGGAGTAATGGATTGAGAGTGGATATGCTTTCTAACTTGCAAGCTACTACTCAAATATAAATTGTTCCAAATTGAGATGATTAAACTTTATGAGCTACTCTTTTTTCATATCTTTTCATTACTATATATAAGAAGAAGTACCTTAAGGTGGCTAAAATTTTATAATAAAAAATTGTTTATCTATTATTGTTATAAATTTAATCTCCTTCAAAGTATTGTCCATTTAATACAATATACCAATGTAACATGTTTTTACATTTTGAAGTAGTCCAGAAACACAAAATAAAACCTTTTGATGCCTGAATCATTGTTTTGCTTTACCATTTCTAGGTCTGCAAAAAAAATAATTTTGAGACATTTTTTCATTCAAAAGAATAGAAAGTGTTACATGCTTAGAGATCAAGTAAATATTTCTGATTGATAAGCTAAGCCATGCTGAATTAAATTAAAAATTGTTTCACATTCAAAGCTTTGTGTGCAAATACATTTGAGATAAATCTTGTACTATTCACTTTCATACAAAATGGGATGTTTACATACACAAACATTTTAGAAGCTATAGATAAAGTGGGTGACTATTACAGATTAATTCTTAGAGAAAATTGCTGTTTACATAAAAAAAATCAACATTGTCTTGATATTGTGTTTTACTTACCAAGCTTTTTAGGAATGTGGAGAATTTGACACTTTCATTAAACCATTTGTAAATTTGTGGTTTCCCAGAACAGCTTTCTTGTAATCTTTTTCAAGCATTACAACTGTTTTTTTATATGTCAAAGCACTGACTGGGAAGCGAACCCAGGCCAGCTGCTTGGAAGGCAGCTATGGTAACCACTAGGTCACCAACACCAACTTTTCAGCCATTACAAAAAATCACCAAATATGTGAAATGCACTATGCAAAAAAATGTTCTTCATGGTATCACAATTTCACATGGTGATGTCATTTGTCAGATTGATGCAGAAGAGTACCTGTAAGAAGTATCTAGCAGCAGAAGCATGCATAACAACAAGTGCACTTACCAGAGAATGTTTTTGTTTCTTTTTGAGTCCCTTCTCATATATATATAATATAAATAAAATGTCCATTAATTAAAGCAAAATTATATATATATATATATATATATATATATATATATATATATTGTAATGGTCACACACACCATTACATTATTTATTTTAAAAATTAGACATTAAAAATAAAAGTTCACAGATAAAAACTTCTTTTTTTTAAGAATTAAAAATTGAAAATTAAAAATTATCTAAACTTTATATATATAAAATCGCACAGATGAAAAATTATTAAAAGAAATCCCTCAGGAAATGGACCTCAATGAAAGGATCATCATCATCATGATGTACTGTCCACTGGATCCAAAAGTTTAATATAAAGAGAGAAAAAGAGATGTGAAAGAGGAGTGTGCTATATGTGCTGGTGCAGAGAGAGTTGAAGGAGAAGGGATTGAAAGAAGCACTTTCAATTCTTTCAGTTTTTCTAAAAAAAATGACATCGTTTTCCATATTGCAGACTACAGGCTATCAGGACCCGGAAATAAAATACCAGCTAAAGTAAAAGACCTCTGGATGAATCAATAAAATGGCCAACAGCATACCAGTCTCCCTAGGACATCAGGACAATTAACACTGGAACCCAAATGGCAAGCAACGGTTTAAAGATGAACTTTTTAAAATAGTAAGAACTATATAACTAATGAACATTTTCAAAACAGAACTTTAATACCAAAACCTTTTCAGTATTTAATAGAAATAGAATCCTATCTGACCAATGTAAATTATTATTAATAATTAATTTTATTTGATGTATTTTTTTTTAAAATCATTTCCATTAAGTTATTTTTTTTTTTGTTCTTTTAAGTTTTTATTATGATTTTTTTTTCTGTTAAACTAAACTTTTTAATAAATTTAAATTAAAGTCAGACATGAATGGCTGCATAGATTTGTAAAGTTATATTAATTAATTAAGGGATGGTTAATCTTGGGTTATTTGTTTCGTAGTTAGATTGGGTTAATCAATTGGATAAATTGGTGTAATTAGTAGATGTAGTATGAAGGTCCGCTACATACAGAATCACATGATATGCTGCACTTGGGTAAATAAGTCCTATTTCATATTGTCCATCGGAGACAGATGGTATTTTCTGCTCCATGGATCACCCCTTTTGCCTATGGAATGGGATCCTAAGTCAGCAGAAAGGACTGCAATCCCTTTCTATGGAGTTTTTTATTGTTCTTTTTGCCAGACAGATGCAACATTCCTGTACTGGACAAGAGACAATTTCTTCTCCATAACCGTGCTGTTCAGATGTGCATTTCTGACAGTATGGTATTGTGCTGTCGTATTCATGCTGCATTGAATATATCAATGTATCAGATGGATTGATGTTAGTTTGACTGTGAACTTTTTGCCTAAGGTTAAATAAGGGATAGAATATTTTCTTTTCAAATGCAATCTATGTAATCTATCCATACACGACACTTTAATAAAACATGAAACATTAAACTCATCTGTGCGAACTTCTAAAATAAAAAGTTAAATTGTAAATTAAAATCTAAAGTAAAGTTATAATATTTTATAAAAAAAATTAAAGTAAACATACTAAAATAGTAATGCTAAATTTTATATATGTTAAATAAATGTTTGTGTGTGTTATTACTGACAGTGGCTTCTCTTATATATTTTTTTTAATATTGAAAATATATTTTAATAAGAACTTATATTTCATAAATCTCTGCATCTCTAAGAGCTAGTGGCATGGGCTGATGGTCAAAATATAAAATAAAGTGGGATCTTAACTTACGTATCTGCCTACTATATAAATTTTCCAGGTTCAATAGCCTGGTGGCACCCTGTTTGGCAGATACGGTAAGACTTATGAACCTAACATCTCTGACTGTTATAATATATATATATAAACCAGTCTGGGGATGGGGACCATCATAGATAAAGGCTTCAGGTATTTTCTCTTGTAGCGTTTATCATAAAAAATAAAATAAATAAGCTTGTTTAGAGCTATTAGCAGGCTCTTTATATATATATATATCCATAATTGTCTTCTGTTTTAGTTTTGAAAAACATTTATTCATAGTGTTACAATTATGTTTTTATTTTCCCTTTATATTATTGTATGGTTTTTATTTATAATATTACTTTTAGATATTTAATTAACACCTATATTTTATATCAGATAATATAATGAGACTAAAGTGATTTATATTTTTTAACAAGTATGGTAAAACAATCAAAGCTTCTATACAGACCTTGCATTTTAAATAACCTATTACAATTCTCTATACACAATTTAATCATTCTGTCTAAAATACTACATATTGTGTCTAGAAAAAAGTGAGAGTATTCATTTGTAATTTATCTTTAAAGCGCACGTGCATTGGCTTAATGGCTAACATCACTATTACAGTATTAAAACATAGCAGTATATGAAATAATATCTCAACATGTTTATATAAAAATACTTTATAATAATAATTTTGTGAAGACCCCCACGTATTCTACCTGGATAATGTAATAAGCTGAAAAAAGTGGAATATAATTTTCTTCTTCATATTTTTTCATTTCTTATGTATTGATTTCTACTTTTACATATCATACCATTTACAATGTTCTTAAACATTTTAACAATACTATTTTTTTATATTTGGAAATTGTAGCTCTGATGCTGACTGCAGGACAGTCAAAATTGTTGGAATAAAGTTTTGATATAAAAAATAGTATTGTTAAAGTGTTTAAAAAAGTTGTAAATGGTATATGTAAAAAAAATGAATTGTTATAAAAATCCAAAATTTAATTATGATTAGACATTTTAGGGTTATTTTTACAAAATATTTTCTGGCATAAAATATATTATGGACAATTCTCTTGTGTAACTATTATTTAGTTTTCAGAAACCCAACTATTTTATTATTTTATTGTATTCTGTGATCATTTCAAATATTTATTTCAAATAAGGAATTCTTAAAATATTGAAACAAATTTATTATTTTTTCTTTTTCTCCTGATATAGAGCAAAGTTTTTCTTAGTTTTATAAAGAAAATATTTTTTATTATTATCATTTTTATTTTATTTTTACTTCTTAGATTTAAATCATTTCTGCTCACCCATGAGTCACTTAGATTTATTTTCTCTACATATTATTTATTTTTTCCTTCTATATATAATATATATTTACCAAATTTTACATAACATTTATTTAATAATGACAATATTATGACAATAACGACTAAACACAACAATAATTGGCCACTACTAACAATAAATAATAGTTTATTTCTGGAACAATAATTAACTCTCCCAGACGTATATATATATCCTATAATCTTTGTCAGAGAAGAATTTTCGACTACATGCCTTAATAATTTTTGGACAATCAAGATAATAATATGGAATGTTAAAAACCTTATTAAGTTTTGCATTCAATCCAGTGTTTTTGTATAAGTGTATAGTGTCCATCAATTAATTAGTTTACAATAAATGATTTCCGACTTGAGGAGGTAGGATGAGTTATTAATCCTAAAAGTGCGCATGCAATGTAAAAAAAAAAAAGCAAATCAGGTAATACAATATAATTCATACTCAGAGGTTAACATTTATAAGTAATAAATTTAACTGCCATTAAAATTTGTCCCTATATATCAGTGTCAAATGTATATGTTAAGATCTTAGCAAATGAATTATGAATCCATTATTTTATTTGTAGATAGATAGACTTTAATAGTAAGTGACTTTGTGAATATCTTGAATGGATAATTTAAATGTAGGATGTTATATAATTTGTTTCTATAGATATCATTTTATCTTTAGCACATGCGATTTTTATTTAAATTTGAACATGATATTTGTTTGCAAAGATATCAAAAGTAATAAGAAACAAAGTATTTGTTACTATGATTATTAAAATTATTAGAAATTATATCTACCTTGTGTATTAAAATAGTGGCCAATTTGATAGCAGCTATAATATCAGCTTGGTTCATTTTAATTTCACCCTTATTGGTATCAATCTATGATCTATATAAAAGTTTAGAAAGCAAATAAAAAATGAATTTATTTGTTTATATGTATATGTAATTTACCATAATGAAGTGCTGTGAATTTTGCAGCTGAATAATTTAAATACAGATTGTTATTTAATTTGTTTATAAAATTGCCAAGTTAACTTTAGTGCATATGATTTTTATATAATTTTGGATGAGGCAGTTTGTTTTCAGAAATTTTTAATGAACAGAAAGTAAACATTTAAATACAATCCAATCCAAAAGGAGTAGTGACGTCATTTGGGTTTATTTAAATTTCTGTTTTATCAGTATCTTTATCTAATCTGCACTTTAAATAGAAATCAAACTAAAGCCAGTTTTATTTTTTCATTTGTACATATAATGATTTAAATACTAGTTGGTGTTTTGAATTTATATACAATGATTTTAATACTAGGGAATATTTTGAATTTATTGGCTGGGTAATTTAAGTGACGTATGCTATGTAACTTGTTTATGTAGATGGAAGTTTAGTATTAGAAAATTCAACCTTTGTATATATTTTTTTTTACTAAAAGCTATACATTCAAAATATAAAAGGCTTTTTAGAAAACTTAAACTTTTCGTTAACCTTTCTGAAATGTAAAACTGTCATTTCAATAAGAAATTAATAGATTAAACTTTTAGATATACTTAATAACAATAATTATATAAAAAAGAGTTGATTTCTCTATGTATATACAATTACTTTTTTTCTAATTAAAAGCCTTCAGTGATAACTTTTCATTTTCTATCAGTTTGCCCAAGGCTTAACATTTTGTTAACAAATAGTGTAAGTAATATTTATAATTGATATTGTCATCCTAAGAGGTATTGTAGGTGCGCTAATGAGAAAAACAGAATATCAGGACTACGTTTTTTATTATAATTCTCTGATGCAATTAAGAATTCTTAATCAATAAGTAAAAATCCTGCTTTAAGCTAACATTTTATAATAGACTATTGGGTAATAATAAAAAATAAAGTAGTAAAAGTAATTAACTAAATAAAGTTTAAATTGGCATTATCAATGAAAAGAAATACGGCGTAATATTGAATGTATATTAAATTTTATTACTTAAAACTTTGATTATAACAACGTCTAAATCGTAAGATAGTTAGTTGGATAAATGATTTACCTGATTTCCACGGACGTCTATGTTTTTTTTAAAAATATTAACACATATTATTTTATTAGTACAATATGGTAAATTCATTAATTAAAAAATAATGTAATATTTACTGACAAATTGACAAAAACGACCTTTAGAGTAGATTTCTAGTAAATTTTATTTGAATCAATTGCAGATTACAAAAAGTTCATAAAATCCTCGTTTGGATAAAAAAATGGAAATATTATTTCCAATTATAAGTGCGTTTATATGTATATATTTCTAATTGCAAAGCGGAAATAACTATCTCAAACAGAGTTATGTAGCGTCAAGATTTTTGTAGCATCAAAACCCAATGAAAAGATAGAATGATACCATTCTATCTTTGGGCTCTATTGCTATATAAACTTAGTTTTTGCTTGGTTTTTAAATTATACGATGAATTTTGACTATCGTTTTAATTTATGTACGAACGAAATATTCTGCAATTACCGTTAATATATTCAAAGGATGAAGAACGAATCTTACTCCCGTAATCAAGAAAAGATAGGACAATATTAGCTTTAATAATAAATAAATAATCTTAACTTTTAAATATCTATAATTGCAAAGCGGAAGTATCCCCGCCTGTTATGTAGCTCTAAGATTTATGATTGCTTACTTACTGTTAAAATTAATATTTCACTTAATGTTCAAAGGGTATTAAAATAATAGTTCTTCAGTTTACATATTAATTACTTTTTATATGTTCATTTTCTTCCTAACTCATTTACAAATTTGACTTTATCTGGTGCAATGAATATGACTTGCCCAGTCAAAAGAAGTGCTAAGCTGTAGTTATGTTATAGTATTGTTAATCTTTCAATTGTAATGAACTTTGCTCCTCTGTATTAAATTATAAAATAAAAAGGAAAGAAGTTATTTATAGAATAAAAATTAAAATAATATTTTAAAGTTCAAATAGGTTTTTTTTCCAGACATCTGGCTATATTATCACTTATTATTTTCTGTGATGATAGACATGTTGAGACATTGAAACAAATTTATTATTTGTATTTTATTTAAACCTAAAATAAAGATATAACATTTTATTAATCAGGCACTATCATGAGGAATAAAGATAAGCATGTTATAATTGACCAATGCAAGGGAGAAGGACAATTATTTTCAGAGCAATAATTTACTTTACTTACTCTAATGTAGAAACATGTATTGCAATTTCAGTAATCAGTGGTAGCCTGTTGTTAGAATTATAATTCATACATCTAAAAACAGTATCCGACTGATGACCTTTGTTGGAAAGGAGCTTTGAATTACATGCATTTAAATGTCTAATAGTCAGTCTTATTGTTTTATACCATCAAGATAGCAGCTAGAATTTCTTTAAAATCAATATAATTTACTTGCATAATTGTATAGTAACTACTGATTATTCAGTTTACATATGATGGAATAAATGGAGTGAATTACTGCTTGTAAAAGCTTATATGTACTTTAAGAAAAATCATGTGATATTTTGTTAATACAAATACAGCTCACCATCAGATATAAGGTTTATCACAGAAGTAAACTTGGATGGAGTGCTTTTGGTATAAACAGTTTTGAAATTTTAATGAACTTTTCTCATTTCAACCTAATTCAAAATAAATACATATTAAATGTAAATAGAGAAAAGCTATATTTAATCCTAACAGCATGGTAAAGGGAGCATGCTTTCAGTTACTTGGTAGTCATAGTCAAAAGCATGCTAAGCATACCATGTTGTTAGGATTAAATGAAGTTTTTCTCTGTATACATTTCATATGTATTTATTCTGAATTAATACTAAAATAAAATATGCTAAAGTGTTTAAGAAGGAAGGTTTGAAATAAATATATATTTTTTACTTATGGATCTGAGACTTGGGATAATTTTCAGAAGAGTAATACAGGTATTTCATACTCAAAGAAGTATGGAAAGATATAACAAAAAGGTATTAAAAATAAATACATGGATGAGAAAACAAACAGATATTACTGACATCATTGAAAGAAGCAGAGCTGAGAGAGATCTTAAACAGATAAGTAGTTGAAATTTTAAACATGATTTCAAGGGATTGTGAAAGACCTAGAAAGTGATCACATATGAGATGAATGGATAAAATAAGGAACTTTTCTGGTGGATGTAAAAAAAAGAGATTATAAATAAAAAATGGGTTAAACATAATCAGATTTTTATTCTGCAGTGGATGATTAATGATTGACAATAATGATGATGATGATATTTAACAATACTCTTCTCTTCAAATTTGACTCACAATGAATCCACTATATACATATACCTACAATTTACTATCAGTCTATTTTTCTAAAACTTATTGATCATCTAATTTGCTACCCATACTTTCTATCACTTTTTGTGATCATTATCAAGTTTTGTAAAAGTGCTATAATTAATAAAAGAAAAAATTAAGTCCACTAGAGGGAGCCTGGGACTCCAGTTCATGCTGTTACAGGCTCCCAGTTTTATTCACCAAAGTTATAGTCTAGTTTTGAATTCATAGAAGAAAAGTTTACTAAAATGTAAGTGAATACTTGTTTTATTGCTTTTTCATATTTAAAAGAAATTTTAAAGCAGTTTTCATTCAAAAAAAATTGAAATTACCTATCGTTCCGTTTTATGCAAACAGTTGTCATTAGAAATAGGCAAACGCTAGGTTAAGTAATTCTTAGAATCATTAGAGTAACATAAATCTTTGAAAAATAGTTTTAAATGAAACCAAATAATCCTAAAAAGAATAGAGACACTAGAAATCCTAATTTTATTGATAGAATAAAAAGAGAAAACATTTGGATATTAAATCTCATTGAAAATGTTAAAAATAAAAATGTTAACAAAAATAGTTTTAAGAACTTTATCTTTGAATAAGATATTAATAATGTTAATCAAGTTTCTATGACTAAAAACCAGTCAGGGAAGACAGCTTAAGGAACATAATTCAATCTCAATTTTACAATTGAACATTATAGATTATGACTTAAGCTATCTTCCTGCACAAAAATCAAGTTTCTCAGATGATCACAACAGAAGTTATTAGCCCATTTCCAGTGTGATTGGGGCACCACAAAAAATAAAAAAAAATTTTCAAATCAACACAGAATTACAACAAAATGATTTCTCAGCAAAAAAAAAAACAACAATGATTTAAAGGCAAAATTAGTACAAATGATGTTTTAGACCTAAACAGAGACATTGAACCATCCTCTTTTAATTATTTCAAAAACAAACCTTCAGATTATACAACCGAATCCTTGATTCCTAATCAAGACCTAGAATTTAATCCAAAGAAGCAGAACCCAATTAGTATCAACAAATAAGAACCATAGTGAACCCTAAAGGACTTTATAGTTGGATGGATTGAACAGGTATTGTGAACATTTGCAGACACAAGAGGTTGATAATGATTACAAACAGACTTTCAGCTCTATTGACCTCAGTATGCAAGGTGATATGGACAAATGGTGTGTATTCATGGTGTGGAAGTAAATCTGGCTTGATTCCAGACTACAATGAATCCAACTGTTGAATTGGTGGGCACAGGTCTGCACTCCTATTTTTTCTTCAGGTGTGGTGGTCATGAGGAGCTTGATATATTTGTGAGGGCAGTCAGCAATCATTTCCAAGCCCAGGGATACCTGCTTCATGGGTAAAAGTCACTGCCCTCCATTGAAATTTGTCCTGAGAAGCTGCTGCACCCTCTTGATGGATTGTTTATTAGGACAGTGTTGATTTGAGCTCATTATTTTTTTTCCTTAGTTAACTTTAAAATTTGAGCATTTGTAAGGCGGTTGGTCTGATTTGAGCCACCACCAATTTTTATAACTTTGATGGAGTCTTTGCAGCAATAATTTTGTGGGCATGGGTCTGCACTCCTCCTTTCTTTCTTGGGGGTGGTGGCAGTCATTAGGGGGTTGGTTTATTGGTTCAGGCTCTTGACAATTATTGCCACTACCTGGAAAACCTACCAGGAGGGTACCTGGTCAAAGTCTCATCACCATTCCTGCTCTGGTCAGCTGCTGTACCTTGATAGGTTATTTTGGACAGTGCAGATCTGTGCTCACTACATGTTAGTTTTCCTTAGTTGGCTTTCCAATTCTGGGCAGGTAGACCAAATGTGGTCCCTGCACTGGACTGTTAATTGTGAGACAGAAGTATTTAGAATGTTTTTGACATGGCTTGACTGTGGGTCAAGAATTTATTGTTTAATGGACTTGAGCTTTGGACCTTGCTGCCTGTTGTGGTGGTTCCTCAATGCTGGACTTGTCCACCTATTCAGCTGAAGCATTTGGGTCTTCACTTTGGGGCCCCAGGGATGGGATCATTGGGTGATGGATAGCTTCTCAGTGGCTGAGCCATGTAGATCCATATATAGATACTCATGTTCAGATACACATTAATCAACATTATAGCAACCCTTTTATGGATATAATTGTTATCAAGCATAAGTACTTTATATAATTAATAATTGTTTTACCTTGTTTGTTACATTGAACACTTTGTAATTCTCAATGGGAAAGTGTACCCAAAAAGTTTTGTAATCTTTTTACTAATAAATGTTACTTTTGAAAGTAATAAAAGAAACTACAGTGAATAAAAAATCTTACTTATTTATAAAAATATACATTTATTTTTTATTCTATACATACTGTAAAGATTAAATTTAGATTAATAAAGAATACAACATATGTTTCTGCAGAGAAAAATAATGGAATGGTTATTAATTTGAATGTTCATAAGAAGGTGGAACATTGAAAGTGACAGAGTTGGGGTTAATCCAAAGACCCTTTGTATCAGAATCTTTATTCTCCATGGAATCAAACCATGCAGGTATGTCCAAAAGTTTTACTGATAATTAAAGCAAAAAAAAAATGCATGCTAGAAATAAATTTGATATAAATAACATGACTTTACGATGCCATTATTACTGACTCCATAGTATACTGGTTTTCATATCTCCTTCCATTCAGGATCTGGATTTGAATATATTTATTAAAAATCTTGAATCCAAAAAAATGTTTTCAGGCTACAAGTAGACTTATGATTTTACTTTAAGATATTTAATCCTTAACTTATCAAATAAGGTATCAGGTATTTCTTTGTAAATGGATATCCAACTATTATTAATTGAAGGCTAAAAGTAGTAGTTAATATGGGTGTTGTCAAATGAGCTTTGATGTAATAATTGTAAAAACCAAGTGTCATATAATATGGTTTTAGCCTTCACTGGTGAGGTGACAGATTCCTGCAGATACTATTCAATCTTTATTTTATAATGTTATAATAGTTGCAAGATATTAAATAAACTAATAGATTTACCAGCTAATATAAAGATTAAAATTTTGCAAAGATTGCTCATAATATATCTAGATCTAAATAAATAAACATCACATGATCACCATTTCTTATGCTTGCTTATAACTATTATTAAAACAGGCAAAACTCAGTATATGTATTGCCATTCACTGCAAGCTAGAGTAATCAATGGATGCCAGAAGGCATGTGCATAAAATACCCATCTAGTGCCTACTCATCCAATATCCCCAAACTAGTTTCTGGCTTGTGGCCTTTGTCAGTGAGGAGCCTTGGACATGAGAGAACTGCATATAGATCTTAAAATTTAATGCAACCATCCAGCAGCCACCTTTTATCTCTACTTAACTACAAAGCCATGAGTCTTAAATTGAAAACAATATAATATTTTCAATCCAAGCTCAGTAGCTTATATAGTCATATATGTCTGAACTTAGTTCAGTATCTATATATTTTGATGTCTTTTATTCTTTAATAACCATAGCTACTACTATCTTATTAGGCAGGATTGGTTTTAAGCCAATAAACATCACATGATCACCATTTCTTATGCTTTTTTATAACTGTTATTACAACAGGTAAAACTCACTACACATATTGCCACTCCCTTCAATTTAGGGTATTCAATGGATGCCAGAAGGCTTGTGCATAAAATTCCCATCTAGTGCCTACTCATCCAATATCTCCAGACTAGTTTCTGGCTTGTGGACTTTGACTAACAATTGCCACAAGCCAAAACCTAGTCTGGGGATATTGGATGAGTAGGCACTAGATGGGGATTTTATGCACAAGCATTCTCAGTCGAAGGCCACAATGATATTCTATAAGAAGGCACTAGATGGGGATTTTATGCACAAGCCTTCTGGCATCCATTGATTACTCTAGCTTGCAGTGAGTAGCAATATGTATAGTGAGTTTTGCCTGTTTTAATAGATCTAAGTAATGATAAAAATTTGCTAAAATGCTAAGTTGGGAAATAGAGGTCTAAAATAGTTTTCTTTTAAAAAAATAAACCTAGAAGATTGTTTTAAATTTTAAAACAATGAACAATTTACATTTAATTCAATTGTATCTATTAAGCAAGTAAAACGGTAGTTTTTTTACTTAAAATTAGGGGTGAAGCAACAAAGAAATATTATACCTGGACGATGTAATTACATCACTACTCAAACCCGTTACCAGTCTTGTTCTACTATCTTAATATCTAGATTAATCATAAATATAGCGTGAAAATATTAGATTTAGTTATTTAACAGAATTTTTTAAGATAGTTAGTCAACCATTTTTAATCAGTTTGTAAAAAAAAAATCTTATAAAGATTCCAACTAGAAGATAGATTCACTTACAGATTTAAGGTTATCAATCACGCCAATACATTAGTAAAGGTGATATTTATTACCTATGTCAATCATAGTTCATGTTACAGCTATATAAGTCAGAGGTATAATAATTTATATCACGGCTGTATAAGTCAGAGATTAATAAATTCCATTTTCAGGAAAATGAGCACAGCATATGTTAATGTTCTAATTTGATGAGAATTTCTTTCTCTCTCTGTTCTCACTATATTCAAATAAGTTATCATCCTTTTCACGTCTAACGCCTGGTTGTTAATAAAGACCGCAAAATAGTCAAAGCATTTCAAAACATAAACAAAATAATCCACATATTTTAGAGGATTTTAAAAAACATGTAGCAGTTTAACTTTTAATTTATAATTAAAAATAATATATTATAATCTTTTTCCGTAAATATTTTATTAATTCACACAGTTTATTTTGTGCTAAAAAAAAAACGTATTTTATTTTACCACTTCTAAATAAATAAAACAAATTTATTTTAAAAAAATACAATTTTTTTAAAAAACACGAATATATATATCAGTAATTTAAGTATGGAAATAAACTAGATTTAGTTATATATTTATATAGTCACAAATCTAAAATATCGTTACCTTGAATGCATTTTTTTTTTTAAATTGAATATTTCAAAGTACATAATATATACGTTAATTAAAAATACTATAGGATAGTTTATTATATAGAAAGTAAATGCCTGAATAAATTTCAAAATATTGGGGGAAAAAACACGTGAAGCAAGGAGATATTCATATTATTATTTTGAAAAAGAATCTGAAAAATAATATAGGAAATGAATTTTTTTTTCTTTTAAACAAAATTGATTCTTTCTCCTGTGAAGTGTCTTGAATTTCCTCAACTTTTTTTTTTTTTGTAAAATCAATATCTTATAGAATACTTCAACATCTTTTTGAAAGAAAGTTTAAATTATGTTTCACTAAAAATAATTTACATGTTTCTGCGCGCAAAAATTCAAAGTTTTAAACTAAAATAATTCTTATAATTACAGTAATTCTTTACACTGACTTAAAAATACATTTTTGCAGTATTTGTTGCCGTGTTGCTTTATATATGTATTGTATAGTAGTGATAGAAAAAATAGAATACATTGATAGTCACAATTAAATATGGTGTTGAACTGATTTCAGAAGGAAAACTTGTTTGCTGAAGAAAATAAAAATACATCCTAAAATATCAAATAAACAGGAAAGTGGATTAGCTGGTTCTATATGTGGACGTATTTGTAGTTTAAAGGATTGGTTTATATAGTCATCGCAAAATTATTTCTAAAACAGTTTTTTGACTCTTTTTTCTTTCTTCCTTGCTTTATTTTCTATTTTTAGACTTAAAATGACCGCACTTATTTCCGATTAGTTGCTGCCGCTGCTTCTTCTTCTTTTTTTTTCTTCTTTTATTACTTAATATTATTATTATTTGCAATGGAAAATAAGTTAAATAAATAGTGGATATTATAGGCTGTTGTGATACACATTAGCAAAAAACCATTACCACTCTATTCAAATAAGAGCGATGATATTTCTTATCAACTCAAATTATTATAGGGTTTTTATTTATATTTAAAAATAACTACAATTAATTGTGGATGTGTGTAAACATATAATAATAAATCAAGGTAAAAGAACATCATCTCATGGTCAGAGCCAAACGAAACAAGATCTTGCCAATTCCTGTGAAGAATTTTTTTACGTTTGTGGTTAAATGTTCATCTGTTGAGATTTGACCAAATTCTTTATACTTGATGAGAACCTTTAGCTACAAATTCTTCAAAGCTTATCTTTTTATATTTTAATCAAGACTTAACTTATCGGTGGAAGGTTCTACTAATCAATAGGAAATAGGAAAAGTTGTGACACTCTCATTTCATATGCTATTATGTGTTTACTGTAACGTTTTTTCTCTATATAACTACTAGAGCAACACTTTAAATGCAAAAAACATTAAATAGTTTACTATTTTCATTAGTTACATACAATCTTATCAACATTTGACTACAGATTTTATTTCTAAGTACTAAAAATTCTGTGTAGGCATTATCCTGCATCTGTTATTAAAAAAGTGATATTTTAAGATTAGATCTGTACATGCAGGTCATTTTCAAAACTATTAAACATATGTTTATGTTTAAAATTATTAAAAAATTAATATAATTAGTATCCCTGGAGATGAATTGCATGTAAAACATCAGAAACATAGAATAATAACAATATACAACATAAAATTTCAATATTGTCAGTAACTAATGCAACAAAAAGGTACAAACACAGATATAATAGTAATGCATTAAAAATATCACTGAAATAAAAACAAAAAATAGATTGCACCAAGTATAAGAGGGATTAATGAAAACTATTGATAAAAATAATACACACATATATATATAAGGGTCGGTGGTATTACAAATGAAGGCAGTATCTGTGTGCAACAAAAAAATGATTTAATTGCACAACTAACTACCCGTCACAAAAGTGTGAGTTTCACAATTTGCATTGAATAGTATAAAATGTAACAACACCAATAATAGTAATAACAATTAATAATAAATTATTAATTACAAGAACAGTAATCAAGATTAATTTAATAACCGTATATAAATTCCAATACGATGTCAAATTTTACAATCTTAATCATATATATCTATGTATGAAATTATGTTTTATACTGAACTGTTTTTAAACATTTCAGTGATTAAATTTAACATCCATCTCTGTATCCAAAACTAGCAGTATTTGTAAAGAACATACCTTGCAACATGATTAATGTAACCATTAAAATCAACCCATATAAAAACCTGTACATGGTTGCACCTGTATCCCTTGCAATCAAATTTATGTAATTCTATGTAACCCAAAAAATTAATATAGATTGTTGTTGAAACATAATACTACTACTATCACTATTACTACTACTACTAATAATAATACAGAGACCTTTGATCTTCCAATCCTTCCAGCATTCTATCATAATATAAATCTATTTTAATTATACCTCGGCTAAAACAATAGATATTTGTAAAGAGAATGACGGTATTAGTAATGATTTTAATACAAATTGTGTTACTAAATGCATATTCAATATGTATCTGTATGTAATATACCTATTTATATAGATTACCACGAATAATGTTCTTAAACAAAGCAAAATTCTCCATATAGTAGTGCCATCCTGTTCCAACCAGAGTAATCAATGAATGCCAGAAAGCTTGGGGATATTGGATGAGTAGGCATTAGATAGGGATTTTATGCACAAGCCTTCTGGCATTCATTGATTACTCTGGTTCGAACAGGGTGGCACTACTGTATGGAGAGTTTTGCTTTGTTTATAAACAATTATATAGGGCTTTGGGCTTTATATGTTTTTTGGGGTTTTTTTTTTTAAAACCATAAATATTTTTGGGGGGGGTGCTAGTATAAGAGATAGTGATCATGTGAATAATGTTCTTGTTAAAATATATTTAAATATGTTTAATTTACATAAGGAAATGTATTGTTAATTAAAAAGACTTAGCAGAAATATACCAATAGCAAATAATTTGTTTTATAACCTAATAACAAGTAATGAAATTGCTAACAATTATTCCATTTACATATAACAACAAATATCATATTATTCAATATATAAACATTACGATTTATTTTAAAATCAAACAACTTTGGAATTACTAACAATTATTCTTTTTACATATAAAAATAAATACCATATTATTCAATGTGTATGATGACAATAAATGTAAATTAAAATAGTTATCAAATATCTAATTGTTTATGTCATTATAATTACGAATTTATCTCATACATATATAAGTAATTAATATACTCACGAATACCTCATTTAAGTTATATTAGCCTATATCTCATTTACTTTTGCTTCACAAAATGGATTTACTATAAAATCAAGAAATACTAATCTATAATTAATATTTATTTAATTATATTTATATCAACAAATTTGTGAGATACGTATTTATAAATTATTTTCATTTATTTTTTCTACATAATAATATAATAATGGTATTGTAATATTCGAAGTTGTTATCCCTTTTTAAAATCTTGTTGGCAGTTAGTTGCTGAAAACGTTTCTGATGTTAACCAAGAAAAATATTGATTTCATATCTTTATTTCTTAACAGCAGCTCTCACTTTCGGCCAGTGAAGCCAGATACATTCATAAGATGGCTGGTATGCTGCAATATTTATTGATAAAGTTATATTTATTTATCTTGTTTAATATTATCACATGTAGTAATAGGAGGAAATAATTATCTCAAGATATTCAGTTATTTAATAAATTACAGAAGGATAAGATTTGTAAGTGCATTCTAATAATTTCCCAGAGAATGCATATATCTAATACAAATAGAAATTTCAATTTTTTAAGATTAATAGAAGTTTAATACTATCAATTAATTGAAATAATGCATGCGGTGAGTCAAAAATTATCTGTACTCTGGCTGTAGAATTTAATTTTAATGAACTTTCAGAAAAAATAAATAAATTGCCTTACATAATTAAAATGTTTTAGACTAAAGTGCAAGTAGCGAAGGCATTATTCATTGTCTTCATCTCTTCATCAGCAGACCAAACAAGGGCTGAACTGATGAGGCAAGATCAGATTTATAAGGAGAATGCTCTATTAGCTCAAAATAAGGGTTGGAGAATGAAATGTGCAAATATACATTATTATGTAATAACACAACACCCTTGGATAGCAGTCCTCTGCCTTTTGTCTAAATTTTTGTGTTTCAGCATTTCAGTGAGTATTTTACAATAATGATTACTGCTTATTGTTGAATCTTTTACTGATAATGTTTCAATATTGGCCTTTGAGGATCTCAGAAAACTGTAAGCATCACTTTGTCAGGTCATGGTTGATTTTGAATTTTATCTTTTTTGATGATTGATGATATTTCCAAACTCTATATTATTTATTCTCAGAGTCATAGTAATGAATCCATGCTTCATCAGCAGTAATGATTATTTTAAGAAGCTTCCATCTTTCTTAGAGTATTGGTACAAATTTTGTTTGGAGGTTTCCAAACACATTTGTTTATGCTTTTCTGGTAGTTGTTTTGGTACCTGTTTTGCACAAACTTTTCAAAACCCAAGTCATGGTTTATGGCACAGACAGAACCATTATTGATTTGCAATCTTCATATAATTCACTTTCACTCATTTATTCAACAAAATAAGTTCATTTGCACACTCTAACAAACTACTGTCACTTTCCAAATTCTTGTTATTAAAACTCCAAAACTGCTGTCTAGAAGTATTTTTACATCAAATTTGAGCTTCAACTTCTGCTATCATCACAATTGACTCAAGTCTTGGAAAGTTGTTTTTTCCACTCAAGTTTTTTATAATTATTGTCAACATGAACTTCTTATCTTGACTTTCTTTTATGGGTTATATGTTCTGGTTTGAGAAATATATTATATTTACACTTACATCAGTTGTAACTGAGTTTATATTTCAGTTGTAGAGTTTTTTGTACAATTTATATCAGTTTTGTGATTTTATGTAATCTCAAAATTTTTTTGAAACAATTTCTCCATCATTTTTCATATCTCTTATAAATTGTTCTCCTCTCACGTTCATCAAAAATTTATATAATTGGGAACAAAATCTGTTTCAAATTCATCCCTTATTGCATTTATTAAAATATTTTTTTGCATCTCTGTCAATCTTTCCATTTATTTTTATTTCTTAATTCTCAATATTTTTTTATTTTTCTCCAATATTTTATCCCTGTTAACTTGCAGTTTTTTTCTATTGTATCCTTTTTCCCTTACTTTTTTTCACTATTTTATGATGCATCCTTGCTTAATTTTTTTATTATTTCAATTTCTTTGATATTTTTTCCCCTTAATATCACCTATCTTCTTTTCAATATTCTATTTATTAATCTATTTTTGCCTACTCTTTGTTTCTGTTCATTTTTGGCTATATTTACTTACCTTTGATAATAATGATTATATTTCTATAATTATTATCTGGTTTTATTTATAAGATGTCCCATTCCAAATGGTTGTCACTTCAAGGATTGGAAGAATATCCTTTCAGATATATATTTTAACACTTCTATTTTATAATAAGTGTCCTCCCTTGTTAGTATTTTTGACTTTTACATTTAGAATAATGATCACATGCACATATTCATATTTAACTAAAGAAATGAATAGCATGCGGATAAAATGCACACACACACAAAAGTGACAAAAAATTGGAAATGTTTTTTAATAACTAACAATTTATTAGTATTAATTAATAGCTATCAATTTCATCATATTACAATGATAGTAATAAAGGTTAAATAAAACATTCATGTTTCTTTCATAAAAGGCTAGATCTTAATATGTTTGTTTAATAATTATTAATTTTTCTGAATTATTTTTGAATTAATCAAGAAATACCTACTTATATGTTAAATGTCTTTTACCTCATAAATACTAGCCTAGAGATAATACATTAATTTTCTGAGAAAAAGAAATGAAAAAAAAAATTCACATAAATACCTTCTTCTGCTCCCTTTACAAAAGAACAGGGGCAAAAATACTTAAATTTTTCCCAAAATTTTCTTTTTAAAAAAAAATCTCTGTAAAGAAAATATGGAATTAAAAAAATATATATAAATTTAGGCTTATTTTACTTTGAATAAAAATAAAATCTTACCTTTTGTACAAGACAGAGAGCATATCAATAGCCCAAACAAGCTCTTAATTAATAAATGCAGTATGAGAAAATATTTAAAATCTCTATCCAGTACACTCTCATCTCATCTCCAGACCAACTGGTTTCGAGCTTATGGCTCACGTCAGTGGAGCACTAGAATATTCGGACACTAGATCTAAAATATCAACTCAAAAACCAGCACTTATTTCATATGTATATTTAAGTAGAAACTCTGAAATTTTAGGACATGTAAATGTCTTATCCATCTATCTAACTTAAATAGCTATATGGGACTGAACTAAATTCAGATCTACCATATTTTAATAGCCTCAGCATATCCAAAGCCTTAAAGGTAAAATTATAATAATTAAAAAAGCAAGTCATATATAAAGTGACATTACTTTTATAAGCTTGTAGTTACAAAAATGAAATAAGTGTTGGTTTTTGTGTTGATATTTTAGGTCTAGTGTCCAAATATTCTAGCTCTCCACTCACATGAGCCATAAGCTCAAAACCAGTTGGTATGGAGATGAGAGTGTTCTAGATAGAGATTTTAAATATTTTCTCATACTGCATTTATTAATTAATAGCTTGTTTGAGCTATTGGCACACTCTCTGTATTGCATTTTTGTAACTACAAGCTTATAAAAGTAATGTCACGTTATATATAATTTGCTTTTTTAATTATTACCTTTTGTATAATGGTACCATCAATAATGTCCTACAGAAAATTAAAAGAGCCACTTTTTTTGAGTTGAAATGTCAAAAGTCTGTCTAATATGGTTCAAATTCTAATTAAGGTTATTTATAAACTTTGTTTAATTTGACCTTTTTTTTTTGAGTTGAAATGTGTAAAGTCAGTGTAATATAGTACAAAGCAAGATCAAAATTATTTATTATCCATGTTTAGTTTATTGCTTGAATTGATCACATATTTTATAAATGAATTATTATGCTAGGTTTTTTAATTGCATTTTGACATGTACTCAAACCAGGCTTATTCAGGTTAATATATCAATTAATCACATAGGCAACAGTCCTTTAATTTAGGACTTGTAGTTTTTACAGCTTAACATCCTACTACCTCTGAGAAAGTACATAACATGAAAGTAATGATCAGAAAATTTCTGGTGACTTTTAGCCAGACATGTAATAGTATCATTGTGGGAGATCCTAGATTTGGTTAAAGAATATATTAAAAAATATTTCCCCCTAATTTTGGATTATTTTCTCACTGTAATCAGGTGATTGGTGTTAAATATTAGAATTATCTTATGATATCTGCTAGTTTTATTATTCTCAATTTATATTTTGCCTTCTGCAGCATAATTTGCTATTTTTTGCACGGATTAGTAACAGTCATTAATAGTCAGCTAATAAGAAACAACTTCATCAGACTGAATGATCATTTTATGCCCTCTTTTAATGTAAGTACCTATTGATCAAAAACCATGCTTTTCAAAGCTCATAAGCCATATTCCCCTTTTGCCCATTGGTGATATTCAATGCATATTTTAAATCTTTTGAACTTAATATTGAATAAATTACTTATTTTATTTTCTTCTTTATCTGTTTTACAATTGTTTTTTTTTTTTTTGCCAGTTTTACAATAATTTTACTTTATGTAAAATTTCATTTCATCTTTAAAATCACATTTTTTTTTTTTTTTTATTAATTGGGTGCATACTTTAGTATTTTCAGTCCTGCAATATAAATATACCATTAAACTACAAAATAAATCTATTTTGAGAAAAAACCTTACACACATTTGCAAGGACACTTTACAAAACTATGCAGATGTTTACCACCACTTTTATCCAACTATAAAAAATGTCAACAATAGCTAATACTTCTTCTGTAATAGATTAATGATTTAATAAATGTGTGAGAGCCTCTGAGATGATTCATAAGTGTATATTTATCCCAAAATCGTGTATATGGAACACTGTGTATAATTTAGCAAGCATTTCTGTTTCAGCCCTTAATAATATCAACACTATAATTTCTACATACTATTTATTAAACTTATATGATCTTCATTAAACCATAAGATAGTGAGTTTTAATTGTTTTTCATAAATGGGTATTAGTGATGCTATTTATGATAGTCATGAATATATATTGTGCCTACTGAAATTGGAGGTGTATTTTAATATGTGGCAAGATGTCAGTCATAAGTTTTTTTCTTTCTTATTTGACTTTTGGATACTGGATATTTTAAATTATGAAGTATTAACTGTGTTGCTATGACAACATTATTATTATTATTATTATTATTATTATTATTATTATTATTATTATTATTATTATTATTATTATTATTATAAATTGGCTTTATTCATTTTAAAAAATAAAATAAAAATGTGAATTATAAAGTATATGGTTTGGATGAAATTATTATTTTTTTTGTCATATGTTTCATTTTTGTTATCGCATTCACGATAGTAAATTATAAACACTACAAATAAATATTTAGTATTTCAAATATATAATTGTCCTTTTGTATTTGTTTAATATTATACTAGGATATATATATATATTGAAGCAGTCGATCTTAGCTTAAGATTGAGCTTCATGGATTCATCTACTAATCTGTGTTCAAACCCTATATAACATTCTGCTCCTTTAGTCATGTATATATATTTTATGTATATATTTGAGATGTGCACCTAAAAGTTATAAATTTTAACTTTCAATAACATTTTATTATTATTAATTTTATGATTATTAATTCTTTTTATTAAAATACATAGGTGCAGCTCAGATATATATATATATATATAGTATTTTTGCTCCTATATATATATATATATATATATATATATATATAATATAGGAGCAAAAATACTAACAAAATATTGATTTTTTAAAAATATTTTATTATATGTCATTTTAAAACTTTTTCTTTTTAAATTGTTTTTTCTATTAAATTGTATATTTTGTCAAAATCCAAGATGCAAGATGCAACCATTAATTGTCCAAAAATAATTAAAGGATTGGAAATATAATATTGTTTTAATCTTGGGAAGGAATTTTTAATTAAATGTTTTTACTTAAAATATAATGGGGATTAAAATTAACCATTGTACTTTTGTTATAAACATTTTATCAAATCTATTTCCAATCGGGAAATATATTTGAAATATATTTTTGGAATATTATCACAATTGCATCTTCAAAAACAATGGAGAAAGAAAAAGTAAGAATTTTTTTTAGATTGAAGATTAGATTTAGAGCTAGAATTAAAAAATTAAATGTGTTGTCAAGATAAGCCATGCTGGTTTAAAATTTAAAAAATATTGAATAGACAGCTCGTTACCTTTCCAACTCTTGTGTGTCATTTTCTTCCACTACTGTACCATCATGCTCCCATAGAATGAAGTAAAAGCCTGATGGAGAACTTTAGAATGCTGAATAAAAACTTGATTATCACCTAATAACTTCATGATCCTTTCAATTGCCATGCACATGCCTGGACATTTTAAATTGGACTTGTGAAATGATGCAAGGTAAACTATTTTCAAATCACCACCATTGAAACTAAATCTAGCTAGCTTTACTAATCTCAAACCATACTATCAACATTTCTCACGTATTATTTAACTTGGCCTTTTTTAAATATATAAATGTAATTTGTTCTTAAATGATTTTTATAAATTTAATTCTATATCATATGCTCTAACTTTCTTTAACTTTGGTGTGGTCATTTATTTATTGTTATTTATTACTTGATTTTATATGTCTGCTTTTATTATTAATATGCCAATCTCAAGCAATCAGGTGAGCTTAATTCCTAAAAATTCTTTCTGTTTTTTTTAACTAAACCTCCATGAATTAAGGTTATTAACATCCCCTTAAAATATAATGCATTATTAATTAATAAGTTCACCAGATTGTTTTTTTTTTTTACGAGTCAACATTTTATGTTTTAGTATAAAAATTTGTTTATTTAATTCTGGACTCTACCTGGGGTGAATCCAGAACTTAGGTTAATTAACGTTCTGAAGCCTTATTTTTTTTATAAATGTTATTATTCAATTCCAAAAGCGTGACTTATTTGTTTTCTATATATAACTGCTAGTTTTTATTTTATTTTTCCTTACTCTTAAAATATCACATGCTTAAATGTTCAGTTGTAAAATCTATGATGGTGGAATTGAATTATTTTAAACAGCAGAAAAGGAGGGAGATCAAATCTTAAGTATATTTTATTAAATGAAATCTTCCCTATATATAAGAGCAGTAGAGCATATTATTTATCTAAATTATGGCATTCAAACAAGGGTCATTTACTTTTAAAGCAGTAAATCTTTTTCAATGTTGTTAGTGACATTTATCCATATTGCGTTACTGCCATTCGACCTATCTTCATAAATATATATATATTACATGCTTCAAATCTGGGGGTTGCGACAAGATTGAACCCATAGATTTCTCATTATTTCCTATTCTGGAGATAGTTGATCTTCCCAGGATTTATTTTGTATAAAAAGGCCTCTGGTGGTGATTCCAGTATGCCTGGCACATGCTATGCTTATCCACTTTCCTTGCATAGAAGGTCTGCATGTGGTGACATCCATGGCATGCCTATCCACTTTTCTTTAAGCACTGATCAAGAAGGGGGTCTTAGATTTCATTTTTTATCCAGAAGCATGACCTTTTCCCATTATTTCTTTGCCACAATGTCAGTACGGAAACTTCTTCATATTATTATTTCTTTTGCTTATGACCTAATTTTAGTGCTGTAATATTAAAATTGCACTCTGCTCAATATATATATATATATATATATGCCAAATATTACTAGTTTTATTAATTAAAATGTTATTTCAGTCGTATTATACAATCACACCATCATAATTTGTTAGTTTTGTATTTAAGAGTATATATATATATATATGTATTTAAGAGTATATATATATATATAAACACACACACATTGGGGAAAAATAAAGCGTTCTTTTTGTAAATGTTATTGAAAATAAGTTTCAATAAATATTTTGCCATATAACTAAATGTAATTTTCAAATGTGTTTTACTTATTTTCACGATCATAATGGAGTGAACACAGTCTTCTTATATATATAATGAAACTAGGAACACTCCCCGAAATTGTTAGTCTCCACATTTCAGAATCGTATATAAAAGCGTTAATACCAATTTTATGTAAATTCTTTTTCATAATTGATTGGCATCTTAATATGGGATCCACTAAAGATGTGTTCTAATGTATAGTATATGTCATTTAGTTAATAAAAGAGCATATGAGAAATAATAGTGTGATATGTAATTATCTACTGTTTGGTAGACTGCTTGCTCATTCACGCACATAAAAATTTATATAAATAATTTGTCACTGTATTAAACTATATATTTTTGTTATCTAACTTATTTGAATTGTTTGAATTCCTTTTTCTCCACTTCCACAGTACAACTACGTATATGAATATTTAATTTAGTTAATATTGAGTCTCATTGTTTCTTCATTCTGCTAGTGGACAGGATTTAAAATTAATTCTCATGTGCCATTATTGTTATGTTATCCATTAGGTGTTTGATCTGGGGCTTAGGAAATGGGTTCAAATTCAGATTGGTCCCTGACCTAAATCTCGGCCTCGACTGGGTTTGAAGTACGTTTTGTGAATTCCAGCTCATGTTATATAGATAAACATGTTTTGGCTGGTACAATATATATGTATTTCCACTGCAATATGTTGAAAATACGATGTAGATTGCTTAAGTCTTGTTGAAATAAAAAATAATATGGATTCTGTAAACATATAAAGTTTTATTGAATAATATTTCTAAAATATTTATTTTTATTAGTTGAATAATACAATTTTTATTAGCCAAACACTACCAGTGCTATTGGGAATAGCTTAATGAGTTAATATAGATGATTATTATGGTTATTCTGATGTCAATAAGAAAATCTTATAAATAGGACTGAAAAATTTGAACTAGAAAAACTTTTCTCTCTTATCTTCGTTTTAAACAAAAGCACTTATAAATTTCTTTACATGTTTTTTTTTTTAATTTACCCTAAAAGCATATAATTTACAAAATAAAATGGAGGAGTATTAATTAGCATTTTCAGCCCATTGTCTAGGTCAAATTATCAATAAATTTGATGGGAACCAACAAATTTATTTTTTTTAAAAAATCATCGAATAGCATCTTTACATTGTAAACCATCAGAATATTTCCTTCATAAAAAATGGATGTTACACATATTTTAAAAACAGAATATAAACAGCAAAATATGTATAAGAGTCATATTTATTTACCTATATGCTTTTATTAGATTGGTTGATCAAATTTTTGTGAGCTATGAATTAGTTTAAATTTCATCGTATCATTCTAGGCAAAAAGATAGCATATAATCATTCATATTGTTCTTAAATAATACTTGCTTATGAAAGCACCTGTCTTCATATAATTATAAATATAAAATAATGCTTATGTGTGTAACATCATAAAACAAATAATTATTATTTAAAGAAATAATTTTAATATATTCATAAAATATCGGAATCGACAAAATATACTTTGAATTTAAGTTCTTGCAAATACATTTTATCTTCTCTGGAATAAAGACATACTATTGGTTTGTAATTGGAAGTATAAATATTGGAACTATGATGCAATACTGGGAATGAAATATGTAAAGACTTGTATTCAGATTATTGATTTATATTTGTCAATAATATTGATAAATATATATTTTTGTCTATTTCCATTTAAAATGAAAAAATAAGTATTGCAGAATAATATATAGTTTTAAATTAATTGGTGATTTATTTACACACCAAAATGTAAGAGAGGTACATTTTTCTTAAGTTTAAACTCATATTTTGCGTTATATTAATTGTTATTTTAATATTTCAAAATATTCATTTTTTTTTAATTTATTGATTTTAAAACTTAACTTGAGATATATCGCTATATTAGGAGCTCAAAAGATTACATCGCAATAATGACTTATTTTATTTTGTTCTCTTTAATCGTTATTAATAAATAAGTTGATTCATTTCTATCTATATACATTTTTTTGATTAATTATAATTTGTATGAAGTCTAAAAGAAGATATATTTAAACTGTCTTATGTTGTAGAAAGTACAAACATTCCATAACACATTTGTGATACATATACATGTATGATTAGTATTTATCATTAAATAATTATTATATAGAGAGGTCTCAAAAAAAGCTCTTAACAAGCTTTGTAGAATATCCCCAACCTCAGACCGTTTTTGCTACTGGAATCCTCAGTGAGGTACTAGGATATTCAAGCAGCATCTTAAAAATACTAGGACAAGCCCAGCACTTTATCTAATGTATAACTATTAAGTAGAAAATCTGAAATTTTCAGACATCCATATGTCTTCCAATCCAGCTATCTAACTTAAATAACCATATGGGACTGAACTAAGTGCAGATACATCATATATTAATAGCTTTAGCAACATAAAATTGCCAAAGCCATCATAGCAAAAAATAAAATTACAAAAAAAATCAAGTCAGATGTCACATGACCTAATTTAATAAGCTTATATTTACAAATGTTATATATAGGTCTTGCAAAACAAGCTCTTAACAAGCATTGTAGAATATCCTCAATCTCAGACCAGTTTCTTCTACTGGTATCCTCAGTGAGGTGCTTGAATATTCTACAAAGCTTGTTAAGAGCTTGTTTTCAAGCTCTATATATAACATTTGGAAATACAAGCTTATTAAATTAGGTAATGTGACATCTGACTTGATTTTTTTTTTAATTTTATTTTTTACTATGATGGCTTTGGCGATTTTATATTGCTAAAGCTATTAATATATGGTTATCTGAACTTAGTTCAGTCCCATGTGGTTATTTGAGTTAGATAGCTGGATTGGAAGACATATGGATATCTGAAAATTTCAGATTGTCTACTTAATAGTTATATATTAGATAAAGTGCTGGGTTTATCCTGGTATTTTTAATCTAATGTTTGAATATCCAACTGACTCACTGACAATGCCAGTACCAGAAACCAGTCTGAGGTTCGGGATATTCTACAAAGCTTGTCAAGAGCTTGTTTTTGTGAGCTCTATATATAACATTTGTAAATACAAGCTTATTAAATTAGGTCACATGACATCTGACTTGATTTTTTTGTAATATTAAATAATTGGAGTTTGATAGTCAATTACATATGTGGATATCAAATTAATGTTAGTTAATGATTTATAAACTAAAGGATTAGCCTTTCAAGCTAATGTACATGTGCTTTTTACGAATGTTAATAATAATAAATGAATACTTTCATTTCCAACACAAGATAAAGTCTTTGCGAATGAATAAATGAATCCACTTATTCATTCAACCCAAATGCTTATATATGGGCAAATCTTAAGTACTGGATATGAAAGCATGAGGATAAATCAATCACTTTAAATTACTGTTTACTATGTCTGAATGAATGAAGTCAACAAAATTATCTAGAATTTACGAAACGTCACTCTTAAATGAAACTAAACATATGTAAATGAGGCATTTATTTATATAGCACTATGTTTATAAATTGTAATAAACTAAGGATTAGCCTTTCAAGCTAACATACATGCACTTTTTATGAATGTTAATAATAATAATAAATGAATACTTTCATTTCCAACACAAGATAAAGTCTTTGCGAACAAATAAATGAATCCACTTATTCATTCAATGCAAATGCTTATATATGGGCAAATCTTAAGTACTGGATATAAAAGTGTGAGAATAAATCAATCACTTTAAATTACTGTTTACTATGTCTGCATGAATGACGTCAACGAAATTATCTAGAATTTATGAAATGTCACTCTTAAATGAAACTAAACATATGTAAATGAGGCATTTATTTATATAGCACTATGTTTATAAATTGTAATAAACTAAGGATAATTTCATTGACGTCATTCATTCAGACATAGTAAACAGTAATTTAAAGTGATTGATTTATCCTCACACTTTCATGTCCAGTACTTAAGATTTGCCCATATATAAGCATTTGGGTTGAATGAATAAGTGGATTCATTTATTCGTTTGCAAAGACTTTATCTTGTGTTGGAAATGAAAGTATTCATTTATTACTATTAACATTCGTAAAAAGTGCATGTACGTTAGCTTGAAAGGCTAATCCTTAGTTTATTACAATCTATAAACATCATCATTATCAACCATTATCAATCCACTGCAGGATAAAGGTCTCTCCAGGTTTAATCCATCTTCTCCGATCTTTAGCTTCTCTTCTCCACATCACCCCTACACATTTTCTTATTTCATCCATCCATCTTACATGTGGTCTCCTTCTAGGTCTTTTACAATCTCTTGGAATCCAGTTTAAAATTTCAATTGTCCATCTATTATCATCTCTTCTAGCAATATGTCCAGCCCAACTCCACTTCAATCTTTTAATTTTTTCAATGAGGTCAGTAACACCTGTTTGTTCTCTTACCCATACATTGTGTTTTCGATCTCTTCTTGTTACTCCCAACATACATCTCTCCATACTTCTTTGAGTGGTCTGAAGTCTCTGTATTGATCTTCTATTAAGTGTCCAAGTCTCAGATCCATAATTAAGAACTGGTAAAACACATTTGTTAAAAACCTTTCTTTTCAAACACATAGGCATATTTCCTTTTAATATCAAGTTATTTCTACCAAAAGCACTCCAACCAAGTTTAATTCTATGATTAATTTCCTCTATTATGTTTCCATCTGTATTAATAATCTGACCAAGGCATTTGTAACTCTTAACTTCTTCTAATTCATCATAATCAATCTTTATTTTCATATTTTGAGCAAATCGATTAAACATTACTTTAGTCTTTTTAACATTTATCTTTAGTCCTACTTTCCTACTTTCATCTGATAACTCCTGCAACATTTCCTGCAGCTCGGAAGCATTATTTGCAAAAACAACTACATCATCTGCGAAATCTAAATGACTTAAATAATCTCCATTTACTTTCACTCCTTTAGTTTCCCATTTTAATCCACAAAATACTTCTTGCAGCACTGCTGTAAAAAGTTTTGGAAATATGGAGTCACCTTGTCTTACACCTTTCTCAATGTTGACTTTTCCAGTATCATTATGTAATCTAATTGTTGCTGTTGCATTTTTATAAATATTCTTTAAAATATGACAATATCCTGGATCTATACCTTGATGATCCAATGCTTTAATCACTGAAGAAATGTTTATAAAATCAAATGCCTTTTCATAATCTACAAATCCAAAACACAATGACAACTCATATTCATTTGTCCTTTCTATAACTTCTCTCAATACTTGAATATGATCTACTGTACTAAAACCACTTTTAAATCCAGCTTGTTCTCTTGGTTGGTGAAAATCCAAGGTTCTCTGTAGACGAGTTGTAATTATCTTGGTAAAAATTTTATATAAAACTGATAAAAGGCTGATAGGTCTGTAATTTCTAATATCTTCTTTATCACCTTTTTTAAATATTAATATTATTACTGCATTCTTCCAATCATCCGGTACATCTTTATCATTTAGACATTTGGTATATAACTTTGCTAATATTTTTTCTGTTTCTTTACCTGCTTCTTTTAATATATCAATTATAATTCCATCATTACCTGGAGCCTTTCCTTTTTTCATACATTTAATTGCATTTCTCACTTCTTCATTTAAAATTCTGGGCAATTCGGAAGATGTAATAGATATAGGAGGTACTTGTTCTTTATTACTATATAATTCTCGATAAAAATCTTCTACCAATTTCATAATGTCATCCCTCTTTTTAGTAATAATTCCATCTTTTTTCCTTATTGCAGATATAAATTTCCTACCAATACCAAAATGTTGTTTTACATTCTTAAGACTTTTATTTTCTTCTACAGCTTTTCTTGCTAATTCACAGTTATACTTTCTTATATCATTTTCAACTCTTTTCCGCACCATTTTACAAAATTTGAGATATTCAATTCTTTTTAATGCATCATTCTTGCATATCTTCATATTCCTTCTTTTCTTCATAAGTTCTCTAGTCTCAGTAGAAATTTTATTAGTCAATTGCTGCTTTTTTCTACCAGCTATCTTTGTTGCAGTTTTTAAAAGTGTATCAGTTATTTTCATATTAATTTCATTCAAATCTGAATCATGTTCAAAATCTACTAATACTTGAAACCGATTTGTAAGTTCTAATTTAAATTCATTAGAATGTTTCTGAAGATTAGGAATATCAACTGTAAATATAGTTTTTCTTAATAATTTTTGTCTCTCTAGTTTTACATTAACATGTATCTTACCCCTTACTAATCGATGATCACTTCCTGTGTTAAATTTATTAAGAACATTACAATCTTGAAATATGTATTTCCTGTTAGTCAAAATATAATCCAATTCTGCTGTACCTTCATTTGGATGCTTCCATGTCCATTTCCTTCTAACATTTTTCTCAAAAAAAGAATTCATAATATAAAGTTTTTCCTTCTCTGCAAACTCCACAAGTCTATGTCCTCTCTCATTTCTATTACCATAACCAAAATTACCTACAACACTTTCATCTTTCATTTGTTTACCAATTCTAGCATTAAAATCTCCCATAACAATTTTAAAATGTTGTTTACTCTGATCAAAAGCCTTTTGTACATCCATATAAAAATCTTCTACTACTTCATCATTGTGAGAACTTGTTGGGGCATAAACCTGAATTATCTGCATTTGATATCTGCTATTAAGTTGTATAACTAATCTTGCCACTCTGTCTGATACACCTCTTTTAATGATTTATAGTAAATTCTATTAGACTGCATATATATATATATTGTTTATGACATATTCATTATGTATATATTTTTAATCATATAATTGATATTATTTATTAATAAATTTGAATTTAACTTAAATTAAACAACCTTGTTTGGTTATTGTTCAAAAATGCAAATAAATTCATTGATTAATAATATTCGACTGAAACAAGATAAACTGTCTATATCATAAAAATTTACTTCAAATAACTGTATCTCAAAATCCATTAATAGTAAGTATGGTTATATATTTTTTGTGCTGACTAAATATAAACTTTATAAGATAATCATAATTAAATATTTGTGTGTTTTGTCTAAATTATTATCGATTAGATATGTATTGCATTGAATTCATGGTTGATAATTAAAATTTTAATCATACTTAATTATCGAGCTGATAATAATATATTTTGTTCTGTTAAATTGATAAAAAAATCAAGTCAGATGTCGTATGACCTAATTTTAATAAAGCTCGTATTTACAAAGGTTATATATAGAGTATGTAAAAATACTCTTATCAAGTTTTTAAAATACCCTCAACCCCAGACCGCGGTTTCTGCATCTAGCATCGTCAGTGAGGTGCTAGGGATTAAAAACACTAGAACTAGTCTAGCATTTTATCAATGCCTAACTCTTGAGAAGAAAATCTGAAACTTTCAGACATCTAAATGTCCAAAAATCCAGCTATCTAACTCCAATAGCAGTATAGGACTGAACTAAATTCAGATACACCATATATTAATAGCTTTAGCAATATAAAATCGCCAAAGCCTTAATAGTTCAGTCGCATACTGCTATTTGAGTTAGATAGCTGGATTTTTGGACATTTAAATGTCTGAAAGTTTCAGATTTTTTTCTCAATAGTTAGGCATTGATAAAATGCTAGACTAGTTCTAGTGTTTTTATCCTAACACCTCACTGATGACGCTAGATGCAGAAACCGCGGTCTGGGGTTGAGGGTATTTTAAAAGCTTGATAAGAGTGTGTATTTTTACGTACTCTATATATAACATTTGTAAATATGAGCTTTATTAAAATTAGGTCATATGACATCTGACTTGATTTTTTATCAATTTAATTTCAGTTTTTGCTATTAATGCTTTGGTGATTTTATATTGCTAGAGCTATTAATATATGGTGTGTCTGAATTTAGTTCAGTTCCATACTGCTATTTGAGTTAGATAGCTGGATTTTTGGACATTTAAATGTCTGAAAGTTTCAGATTTTCTTCTCAATAGTTAGGCATTGATAAAATGCTAGATTTGTTCTGTTATACCTCTGAAGGATTTATTTTTATTGTATTTAAATTTAGTTAAGATGGATCATCAATCCAATTAATTATTACATTTTAATATTCATACTTGATTATAATAAATGCTAATAAATCTTTTTATATGTTTTGATTGCTAAAATATAAAATTTTAATAATTTAATTGCAGTAAATTTAAAACAAATTGATATATCACATGATCACTATTTCTTATGCTAGCACATTACTGTTATTAAAACAGGCAAAACTCTCCATACAGTAGTGCCACTCAGTGCCAACCAGAGTAATCAATGGATGCCAGATGACTTGTGCATAAAATACATATCTAGTGCTTACTCATCCAATATCCCCAGACTAGTTTCTGGCTTGTGGCCTTCATCAGTGAGAAGCTTTGGATCTGAGAGCACTGCACCTAGATCTTAGGATCTAATGCAACCCTCCAGCCTTCTGGCATCCATTGATTACTCTGGTTGGCACTGAGTGGGCCTACTGTATGGAGAGTTTTGCCTGTTTTAATAATAAATTGATATCATTAGTTAATTGTACTTAAGTAGATATCTAATAGAAATTTACTGGTTTTTTTTTTAATATAAACTGGTATGATTGGATGTCAGAGATTCAAGATTATCTAATAGATTCATTGATATTACATCATTATTAAGTATTTTATTTCATTACAACTAGATTAATTAACAAGAGTAAAATCTATATAAGAATATAGCATGGGTTAGTTAGTATAATTTATTATTTATCATTTTATTAAAATAAGATTTGAAGTTAATTATTGAATTGTATATTTATTTAGATATTATAAATATTGTAAACTTATAAGACATACTAGAGCTGTCATTTTAATAGTTATTAATAAATTTACATTTCATTGTTAAAGTTATTCCAGTGAATCTACTCAATCCTAAATAGTTTTAAAACATTATATATTAGGATTATTTCTCTTGCTCACAGTACATGAGCTAGATTCATGAATAACGAATTGTTATATAAAAATGATTTATATTCAGTAGTTATGGACATCCAGTTGTGATGATCCTGACTTGGTGCAAAGGGGATATCCTTTAAAGTCCATACACAACACTTGATTCAGTTTGGTATTTATTTAGAAATTAAGTTAACAGTTGACATTCATTAATAATACTAAGTGGTCAGAGCAGTGATGATGATCAGCATGTTTTAGTATTCCAGCATCTTTTTTTTTTGTTGTTGTATTCTTATGGATTAGCACTTAAGTTTGTGCATCCAAATTATTGTGTAAATAATCTGCCTCAAGCTGGCAGGCGTTGAATAAGTAGCTTGGTCTATAGTAGACCAATTTCAAATCCAGTCACAAGATTGACTATTGATTTACTTTTATTATTGATCATTCACGATTATGAATGATTATTACTTTTGTATAATGCTGGTTAACTTATACTTATTTATAGTTAGGTCTTAGCTAATCTCTCAGGCTGATTCTTTTATATTTAAGTTTGATGTTTAAATTTATATTGTTTTTGACTTTGGGTTGATGATGATGGTTTTTATCACCCCTATTTTACCCCAAATTCTCTGTACTGTCACAATATATATATATATAACATACATATTTTGCAAATAATAGTTGCAAAATGTTTTAAATTACAATATCTGAATTATATTTTACTGAATAATTAGTAAATTATCCTTACTAATAATTTTGAATTGGTTATTATTATTGCTTTTCTATATTTAATGTTATTTCTTGAAAAATAATGGTTTGAAAGTTTACAATAATATACAATACAAGTTGGTATGTGTTCAAAACCACAGAGTGATTTTGAATTTAGATTTATTAGCTTGATGATATAAAAAAGAATGCCATATGCTCTATACCAGTAGAGATTAATGCCCTCTCCCCCCCGCCCAAGTATGGAGATAACGATATAGAATTTCTATCTAGTGTCCATTAATTTGCTTCAACTTATAAATCTGGAGTAAATAAAATCAATTCTTATTTTTTAAAAAGTATATGATAGTGATGGGTTCAAAGTCATTTTTTACATTACTGTTTTGCACTCACAATGAATATATTTATTAACATTTTCGCTATATACAAATCATGTGTTTTCTGTAGCGTAGCTATTATTGTGAATTATTATTATTGAACTTTCTTTAAGTAATGTAATTATTTATATATATAATATTAATTAAACCTGTCATCATTTTAGTATTTACAAATATAGTTTAATCATCTAAGTATATTATCACCATTTTAATAGTTATCAAGAGGGTTGTAATAATTTTTCATGAGTCACATTTTTTACATTTTTATTTTTATGTTTGGATCCTAGAGTTTTTATGAGCTAAAATAATGGCATAGCCGCTATTTAAGGTTGACAGATGGTTTGCGTAAAAACAGGTTTACAACATATATTTTCAGTTTTATTACTCAGATAGAGAAAGATAGGTATTTGATGTTATTTTTAAAAAAAGAACATCAAAAAGTTAAAACACTGAGGAAAACAAATTTATGTCTTAATAATACCAAATAAAAATAGTTTGTAATATTTAAGGTATAATATTAACAGTTTTATATATACGATTTTTCTAGCGCACATACAATTGATGATGGAAAGAGTATTTGAAGTTCCATTCATTACTTTTTTTAGCTAACCTTGTACTTGGTCTTCATGCATTATTTTCTTAAGTATTTCTTGCAATAGGGTTTGCATTGAAATAAATAAATATGTATAACATGCTGCTACCTAATATAATATTCATTTTGAAAGTTACTCATAAAGCCATGTACCATTCGAATAAAATAGAGCAAAGCATAGGATTACATCATGATTAATCAGATCAAGATTTCCCCCTATTATTTATCAATAGAATGAGTCATATTCTGGTGTCCACTGGCAAACTATTTTTGATATTGAATCAATATCAAGAGACTATTACCTATATATTTTTTTGTAATCCAGAACATAATCATTATTCAGGTTAGTGAAATTCATTATCAATCATTTGTGCAGAGATTAAATAATATCAAACTGTGCACACTTTGGTATAATTCTGTGTTGTTTTGTTTGATGGAGATTCACATATTTAAAAAGAATAAAAATTAAATAATTAATCACATTGTCACTTGTTTGCTTATGAGTATAAAAATTGCTGCAACATGCAGAAAAGTATGAAAAGATGGGCATAAGTATTTAAAAGCAAGTTAACTCTATCTGTATGATAACAAACCACTGTCAATAATAAAAATATATACCTTGTTCTGATTAGTGTAGTGGTAAAGTGGCAGACTTTGAAGGTCAAAGTTCATACAGTGTGATGTCAATTTATCAATGAACTCTTTATACATTTTTAAACAATAAACTATTTGGTTAGCATCAAATCAAAGAATTAAATGCTTAAATAAAATAAACTTTGACAACTTATTAATAGAAATGACAATGCATAGATGAACTAAGTTTTAACTTTAAAATTGAGTTGTTGTATCTGCCTTCAGATACTTGTAAAATAACTATATTTTATAAGTTGCCATCTTGTGTCATATATATATAAATTAATACGTTTTTAAAATTACTGATTTACCTAAGTGTAAAACTAGTTATGTATTTTTCATTTTCTACATCCCCAATTCCACTATATGTATAAAAATATAATACATTCCTGGAGAACAATATTAAAAGAGTTGAATATAAAAAAAAAATTTTAACTTGTATTCCAAAAAAGTTTGTAAAATATCTAGAAAAATGTCAAATGTGAGTTGAATTGATGAGATATGAAAATCTGCTGGAATGAGGTAAAATAGAAACTACGATTAAAAAAAATTGATTAAGTTCATTGATAGTTTTATTCTGATATAAATTAGTCATATTTGAAAATGATGATCATAAAGTTATACAAGATTCTGCATCCAGGTGGCAGGTGTATATTAATACATTTGATCATGAAGCTGAGATTATTTTATTTTATTCAATTGAGATTCTATGCAGAAATTTTTGCACTCTTTAATATGATACTCTGCACCAAAAATACATTAATAACTGATAATAATTAAAATGATTCTTATTTCCAATGAATATCATTAATATCTTTTTCTTCTCATGTGTCAAAGCATCATCCGGAAAGCGAACCGCAAACCCGTGACAACTGCTTGTAAGGAAGCTGTGCTGACCACTTGATTAATATCTTTGGGGACAATTATAAGTCTGTTAGCAGATAATATAATAATGCAATTAGAACTTTTCAGTCTAAATTACTTAATCCATGTTGAATCTAAACACCTATTATTTGGAGATTTTTATTATCCAGATAAAATTACAAAAAAGATGTTTAAATCCTTCCAATAATTAAAATAGTTTGTAAGTAAAATTAAAGAAAGAAAAGCCTTCAATAAATACTTAAAAATTAATATACATAATTTCATTGAGATGCCTGTTGTTTTTTTCTATCTAGGCAGAGTTTGAATTTATAATGAAAGAATAAAAGATCTATTTTTAAAATCTGACAAATTCAATCATAAAAAAAAAAATGATACTATGGATTTAGATTATTAGAGCTTTACAATACTTATTATATTATTAAAACGTCACTTTTTAATAAGCTACATTTTTTTTTTTCATATGTCATAGCATCTTCCGGGACGTGAACCCACGACCGTCTGCAACCAACTACTTGCTTGCAAGGCGGTTGCGATGACCTCTCGGCTAACAACGCTTGACAATAATAAGCTACATTTTAATAAGCTGAAACAACGATTTGCAAAAAAATAAATCCATTGTTAAAAATATTTTTCCAGCTTCTTAAATATTGCAAAAAAGTAAAAAAAAAAAAAACGGGTGCCAAAAATATATAAATGCATAAAATTTAATTTTAAGCATTAAAATCTTGCAAGAAACAGAACAGTCTTTAATTGTATTCATATATTGGTCTATTTCCATCATCTAATATGAATATTGGATGTCTATAGAAAAAATTAACTTTATTTATATATTCCAAATACATTCAACTGTTAGGAATATCACACAAGTTAGTATATGCCAAATGTTTTGAGAAGTATTATTCTTCCTCTTCATCAGGTGTTGCTGGCCTGACTAGTGACAGTACTAGCATGAGAATTGAACCTGGACCTCTCAAAACATTGTACACATACTAATCTCTATTCTATTACTAACATTTGAATATATTTGGAATATTTGAATAAAGTTAAATTTTTGTAAAGATATTCAATACTCATATTAGAAGAAGGAAATGGCCCTATAAATACAACTAAAACACCATCATCATAAACCTTTAACAGAGCTGTCTTTAGTTAATTAATATATTATTTTATTTATGTTTATTTCATATGAAAACTAAAGCATACCTTAAAAGTAATTCTAGTTCCAAGTAATCTTAAAATATAAAAAATCAATGCACTATTCAGGAGTCATTAGAGAATGTTATCCTTTTCACTGATGATGATGATTTCATTATATTATATTCATATACTATCAGTGCATCAACATTCATCTGACCAATCCAAATTATTTTGTATTTTTATCTGCAATCCAGTTTTATACAAATATCCACTTACAAACCCTTTATTGGATGTCATTTATGTTCGATATGGGCTGATTATACGAAAAAAAATTCTAAACTAGCTTAGAGTTTAAGTAAATTTTAAATTTCGTATTGATGTGAATATTAGAGCATTGTAAAGATAATTAAACATTTGATCTTTTTTTACAAGCATCTCTCTTGTTTATTTGTAAAAAGATCTCTAATAAAGTTTCCTTTAAATTAAAATTCTACAACAATCCAACTGATGAGTGCTGGTTCAGCACGAAATGCATCTTTTGGGTCATTTGTCTTTTATTATATCTTTATTTATATGTATTTAAAAAGAATGGGGAAGTATGGAGATGTTTATTATACCTATAAAGATATTACATACGGGACAGAGAAAGGTGAATAACTCCGTGTGTGTGTGTGAAATTAAAAATCAGATATATTAATCTTTAGCTGAGGTTTAAAGTTTATATCTGTGCTAGAGATAAACTCTAGTCTCGAAAATTATTAGTAATAATCATTAATGTATTTATCTAAAATGGATGGTGTCAAAGTTGTGAGTGGAGAAAGTTTGACAATGGTAAATGAAAATGTAACAATTTACTCTAGATAAATACTTTGCATATAATAAAGATGTATATGAGAGACTGTGACCTGGTCCAACTGATGAGTGCCGGTTCAGCACGAAATGCATCTTGGGGGTCATTTGTCTTTTATTATATCTTTATTTATATGTATTTAAAAAGAATGTGGGAGTATGGAGATGTTTATTATATCTATACAATAATCAGTACTGCATTTAGAAAACAAAATTTTGACTAACTCACATTAAAAAGATAACGCAAAAGTATAGCTATATTAGAAATAGACATTGTAAATAGTAAAAACTAGCCAATTGAAAACAAAGGTATTTCTCAACTCAATTTTATAAATGTTCAACAAAGAAATATATCTTAAAAATCGCAATATATATTTTTTTCATATGTCAAATGCGTTGAACAAACCCGGGTCAGCTGGTTGGAAGCAGCTATGCTAACCACTAGGTCACCAAATCGCAATAATTGTGGAAAAAAACATAATAAATTTATCAGTCATGTAGGAATACATTTTAATAAATCAAATGTATTTATTTATACATCGGAAATCTATTCACCTTTAAGTATTAATGTGGAATATCAATTCATTTATCTTTCAATACATTTTGGTCCTGATGAACATGAATCTGTGCACTTTAGATGGTCTTCCTATTAAAATCATGGATGTTATTAAAAATAAAAACACTTTTCCACTTCTCTCTAATGAAAACTTATTTAGAATCTTTTAAATTTTATTTTTAATAGTAAAAGATAAAATTTAAGACTAAGTGCCCAGACACTTTACATTTCAAAATATTCCAAATGATCTTATATATGTCTTTTTTATTATATAGTCTTAATAATTATAATACAAGTAAGAAAACTCAAATAAGTGTTTAATTACAATAATACCAGATTGTTTTATTTAAAATATGACTTTTTAATAGCTTAGTTATTAATAAAGTATTATAAAGAACCTATGGATATTTCACACAGGAGATAGGAGCATTAGTGGTTTATGTCCTTCAATTCTGCATCTGTGGACATATAACTATACTGATTATAGTTTGCATTTCCCCACATTTAAATAGGACAATGACTTTTGAATTCTATTTATAAAGCAGATGAGCATAATAACCATGAGTTGATATGAAACTGTTGTTGAGACTGTAGTTATGTCTAGGAAGATCAAATACAACTGACTTTATTGTTAGATTTGGAAAAAAATGCTTTGTAACATCATAAGAATTCCATTTTTACATCACAATTCTTCGATTGTAGATTCATGGTTTAACACTCAAAAGGGAGTCTGGATTTGACACAGTCTTAAGGGGTGAAAGTAGTAAATATTACAAACAGCAACAATATAAAATACTCTGTTATCTAAAGTTTTAAAACATTATATTTTTCAATAATATGAAATAACCTAAAATATAGTTAAAGTATATGAAAAAAAACAAAAAAAAAACAGTTATCAAGAACTATTACAGAAGAAAATATGCATATGCTTAATGTTAAAAAATAACAACACGATTCAGATGTTTTTCCCCAACAAAATTTGTTCTTATAAACATGCAATAAAAATAAATAATTTATAGCAGGAGATTATTAGATCTTCAGCACTGAAAGTTACAGAAATGAAGTTATAATCCATGAACCTTGAATTGTCCATTCTTTACTCTATTACTAGATTTAAACTCACTTGATAATATATTATATAATTTACTGAATGCAATTTTCTCTAAAAATAAATAATTAAACAGTTTATTGCCCAGAAGTTTAGATGAAGGTTTATATTAAGTTTGAACACCAAAAGTGTCAAAATTGAGTCAATCCATGGAATTTAAAATCTTTAATACTACTTTAAATCCATAATGTACAGTTATAATAAATATAATTTTATGGTCATTGGTTTGCTCTTTTATCACTAGGGAAGTTGGCCTTTAAAGAAGGTATTGTTTCAAAAAATAGTATAATGATTGTAAAATCTTCACCTGCTTATTCCACTTGATGTTAATATTCATTTTTCTCTTACATTTCACTAAATCAGAAAGATACAAGAAACTCTAAAATATAAAAACCAAAGAACACATTGCTTTATGGAAAATAAAACAAAATACATAGATAATGGGAATAGTACAACTTTATTAATATGACATCATCAAAAACAAACAAATAGAAAAACAAAATTAGAAAGGCATTTCACTTCTATATAAAAAGGGTGAGTAAAATTTCTTTTAATAAGTTTTTTGTTAGTATTGACATCTTTTTTATTATTATAATTTAAAACACATACACACACGTTACAATATATATATATTGTGTGTGTGTGTATGTGTGTCACAAATTTACTGTGACAATTGTGACTCTTGGGCTTGCTTAGGGAAAAAGATTAACAAAATAAACATTGAATTAGTGATATCTCAGGGGAAAAGATTTAAAAATAAAGTATAGCACATCTAAATAATACAAATAAGTGCTATGTATTACTTAACTTGAAATGGCTACAATATTGGATAGTAATGTAAATGTGTCAATTGATATTTAATAGTGCTACTAAGTAATGAATTTATTTTATATAATTATCTTTCCAATTCAATTTTTTTTATTATAAAAATTGTTTCCAATAATAATTAAAATATTTGTATAAAATTATTAATAACATTAAAGCCATAAAATCACAAAATGGAGAAGTAAAATTACTTTTGTTGAGCCTACCTTCTAATTAAAATCAGTTGATTGGTTTCTTATCTGTCTAAAACATGTAAAAAAAATAATGATCATTTGCTAAAAAAATGTAGAAAATTTACAGCATTTTAGACTACAAGTGGTATGAAATACTGCTAAACTTCAATAAGGGGATCAACACATAAAGTACATGAGTTAAATTTAAACTAACCTGATTTTTTTTTAAAATAGAGACATAGGAAGATAATGAGATTAACAATTGTCCAATTAAAATATATATAAGAAACCAAGGTATTTGAAAATTTATATCAGTAGCTATTATTAAATAAAATTGAAATTGTTAGTCAAAAAGGGAAAGTCATCATTGTAAAATCTACTATTGCTGCATTCATATTCATAAAAGTGAAATGCAATATATTGTTAACTAATAAATAAATGATGACAAGTATACTTTATACATGCAGCATAAAAACAAAAGTGTAGTGAATGGTTTGATTGTTCAGGTATTTATGTTAATAAGTATAATCCTGAGCTCTTTAAATGGTTAAGTTAAATTAAAACTATAAAGAATATAAAATGATTAAATTTTTTACTGCATAATTGTGTGTATCTATCTTCAAAGGATGCTGAAGTATTTGTTTTACAAGCTCAGTAAAGCAAGAAGTGCTATTCTAAATATATTAGTTAGTCTGCTCTAACAATATTATAATTATCAAATGTAAGATTTAAATTGTGCAACAAAAATATCAAAACAGTAATTCAGTTTAGGACTAATTCATTAAAACCATTTGCTATAGTTTAATTTGAATCAGTATTAAAAATGTTTAGAACATGCTTGGGCATGGCAATTAATGATAGAAACCAATTTAAAATATCTTTAAAACTGATTTTGTGATTAATTAAATATTTATTTTTTAGCTTAATCTTTTTAGTATTTCTCTGTATAAAAAATGAGATAATTAAAAAAGACAGATCCCTTTTTTGTCATAAAAATTGTTGTCTTATGCTATAGCTAGAAGGCATTTCAATTATCTATTGTAACAGTTGTCTGAATCTTAATCTTCAAATATTATATTTATGTTGTATTTATTTATTGGATTATTTCCATTATCAAATATAAGTATTGAATGGGGTCAGATTGATCTTAGGTCAACATGGGTGTGACAAGAATCTTGGCCTCAGGGTGGCCTTTGAGCATTCCATCATCAGATTTTCAATTGGATGGACTGTTGAAGAGTTGGAGTGCAGAGTAGATTGAAGCCGGTCCACTAAAGTGTGAGGATTGGCTATCTTAATATATATCTGAGCACTTATAGCATATATGTGTGGAGATGGTAATCTGGACCAACTGATGATTGCTGGCTTAGCATGAAATACGTATATTGGTGATTATTTATCTTTTCAACATATATGTGTTCAAGTGTAGCAGTGTTATGAGATAGTGTGGAGAGTGTTGGGTCATGTGAAATTCTGTGCTCATATACCCTATATATTAAATATTCTAAATACATTCAACTGTTAATAATAGCACGTAGGTCAGTATATCTACAATGTTTTGAGAGATATTGTTTTCCTCTCTTATTCAGGTGTTGCTGGCATGACCAGTGACAGTACTCGCATCAGAATTGAATCTTGACCATTAGATTCTTGAGTATTGAATTTTAAGGTAACACTTTAGCCAGCTAAGCCATTCTGCCAAAGGCAACAGTCAGTAGAAATTTCATATACTTATCTATAAGGTTCCCCCTGATTTCTACCCTTTTTGCTAAGAGCAAAGTTGATTAGTGGTTCCTATATATTATGTCAAATGTATTTGCAATATTTAAATAAAGATACATTTTCCTAAAGACATTCAATACTTATATTAGATGATGAAAATAGTCCAATATTTAAGTACAATGAAAACACCACCATCACAAACCTTCAGAAAAACATTATATATGTGTGTATTAACAATTGCATTAAAAATATTTGTAATAAATAGATAAGGTTCATCAAACTTCAATATTTTTCATCACTATCTAACATAAAATTAACAGACTAGTATTATATATTCTATGTATCTTTTGGTACATTCTAGCCTTAAGTATATTAGATATCTAAATATCTGTGGTCATTTAAAATTACATGACAAGTTTGAATAGTTCACATTTCAAAAATAAAATATACTAAATGATTATTATTAAAAAGAAGCTTTATGATAAAAATCGGGTATGGGTAACAAATATTTAGACATCTAGCATATGTGATGGAAATATATTATAGTCAAAATAGAAGTGATATGTTTCATCAGATGGTTTTATAAGATTATGTGCCCAACTAGACAATATTAAAACTCATTCCAATTTTTTACATACATTTGGTGCTCAGTTTTTTACTTTATTATAAAAAATTTATTATTTATGTTTTGTTGATTGGTGAATTTTGTGAAATCATTTACAACTACCCAGAAATCTTAGCTAATTTTTTTTTTACAAAGAAGCTTATCCTGTTGTTATATGTATTTGCAAGTTTTGTTTTAATAAATGCATCTTTCATCTTTAATTCAATCCTATGACAATCATTAATCAACCCAAAAGTCAGACCAACCTCTCACACTAGAAATACATTTGAAACATACATTTTTTCATGTTACCACAATTTAACTTCATATATATATATATATATATATATATATATATATATATATATATATATATATATATATATATATATATTATTTAGAGATATATAAACTTAACTTCATATGATAGGTATTTAAATATATTTCAAACTTCTATTTCACCACACATCAATGAAACATATGATCAAATACATGTGGAAAATATAAATGATCCCCAAAATGTACATTATGTACTGAACCAGCATGCATCAACTGGCCCAGATCGCAATTTCTTATATATATCTTCATCATATATAAATATAGAAAATTTCTATAGTTTAATTGATAGATTTCAAATTTTCTGCTTTACAATTAGATACAAATCACTTTATGAAAATATATAATAATCTTACAAATTATTTATTAAGCTGGGGCTTATTCTTAGCTCAAATATACCATTTAAGTCTCATTTAAAGAATAATATACCTCAAAGGTATAGAGGTATCAACTCCTGACTTCCTTGTCCATGTAGCAGTTTTGATAACCTTCATTACACAATTGTCATGCAAGATAAAGACTGCTTCAACTGCTTTTAACACCTTATGGAGGAGTACACATTTATCGCACTATAATATATAAGTGCTAGTTTTGGTTTTTTACCAGTGCATTTTTCACCTTTTGCTTAATCCTATCACAACCATTCGTCAGTCTAACCTCTCCACTAGAGTTAGATTTGAAACACAGTTTTTCAAGTAAGCCATATAATACTTGTTACTGTTTAACTTTGTATACACATTATTTAGAGATAATTAAACTTAACATTGTATAATATGGATTGATCAAAGATATGTGAAAAAGATAAACGATCCCCAAGATGGGCCATTTGTGCTGAATCAGCGCTCATCAGTTGGCCCAGATCACAATCTTTTACATATATCTTCATCATTTGTTTAAAATATGTATAGATAGTAAATGACTTAGTGTAATTGACAGGTTTCAAATAATACAAATAATTTGATAAAGATATAGTAATAACTTTTACTACAATCCGAAAGTATTGGTTAACCTTTTCACGAAGAAGTTTATCTTGTAATTATACACGTATATATATAGAGATTTTCATATATTTTTTTGGTTTGTCTTTTTCTACTTTCATATTAGCATATAAAAGCGATTTACCCGCTGACAAAGAAGCTGCAAAAACCAAAAACAATTAAATGGGCCGAGCGCTTTCGAGGTTTTACCTCATATTCATGGCCAACATAATATTTCATATTAAAAATGTTTTTCTGTTTGCCAACTGATAAATAACAGCTAGTTCTAACAAATCAATGCACTCACATCTTCAATAAAATAAAAACAAATTTTTGTACAGATATTTGAAAAAAAAATTAAAACATCAAGAAATGGTAGGATTGTATATTTGCAGGGCGCGTGTTTACACGTACTAAATTTTACTTTGTTAAAATATATACAAAGATGTATGCAGACATTAATTTCAATTAAAATTTTCATCACACTCATTTTAAAAAGAGCGGTTAAAAAAAAAAGTTGTAAACGTCAGATATCATTACCATTAAAAATTTTGATTTGTGACGCAAAAACCCATAAAATAGTTTTGAATGTCGTAAAGTTTTCTTTTTTCATTTGGAGATACTTTAGATTCTATAAATCAAATATAATTTATCATAAGAATAAAAAAAAACATTCAATATCTTTTTTACGGCTTTTGAAATTACATTGAACTTTATTTTAAGCCATAAAATTAAGTATTCATTTCGTTTTTAAATGTTAAACTGTCTCAAAAATATAACATTAAAAGAATAAAATTATAATTCAACAAGATTGTAATTATTTATTTGTAAACATTATATATATATATATATAAGTATGTATGCAGATTTTATGATGTAGTGATTAAGATATCCGCCTAATATAAACAATGAGGATTGCCAATTCATCAACAAGCTTTGTGATAAATGCTTAGCCAGAGCTAGCATTTAAAATATTTCTGTCAGGAACCCCACCCCCCCGACCATTGTTCTTTGGCACTCCTCAGAGCTTAAGAGAATAGGGTCATGTGATCTATGACTCTTATTTTGACTATTCACCTAATATATTTTAATAGTTGGGCTAATATTTTAAAAATTAATAATTAGAGAATAGCCTGTACTTGAAAAGGCATTTTGATAGATCTTTAACACATATAATTTTTCTTAAAATAAAATTGTACGTTATGAAAATATTTTGTAAATAGTAAATTTCTGTATGAGTTAAGATTATTATTTGATATTAATTAATCATTCTTTTATTGCTTAAGCCAGTATTAATTCTTTATTCTCTTAATCTTATAATTTTTTTCATTTTACTAATGATTCAGTACTTGTATAACTTTATAACTTCTCAATTTTAGGATTTAATGTTACGCTATAGAATTTAATAATCAGCCAATGAAATGCGGATTGAAATGTGGATTAAGTATATGTCAGTTATTAATTATCTTAGTAATAAACATGTCAAGAGATTTGAAATGTGGAACTCATAAAAATAATGAAGTATCTATACAATGAAATTGGTTTTATAGTAGTCAGAGATAATTAGAATTGATATTTTTTGGGGGGTAAGATTTTCTTAAATACATCTGTTAGTCTTCTCACCTTATTATTTATCATCTATCTCTGTATAAATATATTAAATAAAATTATTATATGTAGATAGATAGGCGCAGAGAGTGATAATTAGAAAGATGGATAGGTTAATAGATAAATAATTACATTACCAACTCTTTTCATACAGTAGTATCACCTAGTGCAAACCGTAATAATCAATGGATGCTAGAGGTTTGTGCATCCCTTTCTAGTGCCTACTCATTCTTGGATTATTATGGCTTGCACTGGGTGGCTGAGAGTTTCTACAGTTTTAACATCTTGCATAATCATAAAAAATAATGACTATGATGTTTTAATAGTTTAAATAACTACACATAGGCAGATAGATAGATAGATTAATGGATGTATTGATAGTTATATAAATAGATAAATTTTGTGGTATACTTGTAGAACATTAATTTATTAACTTACGAAACAATTTGAAATTTACAGTTTTTCAAATTCCAGTAAATTAGAATTTTAATCACAAACGAGTATATATACTTTTACCTAAAAGATAAAACAAATAAGAAAATAATAAATTTTCACTAAAATATGCTCATCCCGAAAATGTTTCTTTTCATGTTCTCTACTATTTTGTTTGTAGACTATGGTTGAAGAGACAATTGTGTTTATTAAAAGCTGTTTTGCTTCTGCTTTATATATAAAAAAATATTTTTCCAAGTATAAAGAAATTAATATATAGACAAATATATGCACTATAATAAGAAGTTATTAGATGGTAGATAAATGTGTAGGTTAGTAATTAGAAAAAGAGATAGGTGAACGGGAAGACAGATACATTTGCGAATTTAGTAGTGTTTTAGATCATAAAATAAACTGAAATAATTGTATAAAAAATACACATATACTTTTTTTTAATTATTACCATACATTTAGAAGTTCAATGTAATGATTTTATAATAGCAAAATTGATTGAATAACTAATTAGAATAAAATGATAAATAAAAACCTTTTTTTTTTTTTAAATCATAAGTTGACTACCATATAATATGTTAAAATGCAATGCATAGCATCTTATGAACATAGTACTATGTTGATTAACCTACAGACACAAACCATAATAAACAACCTTTTCTTTTATCTTAATAAATTTTTGTTCCATTCATAAATAAAAATAAAATTATTAGCCATAATTTTTTACTGCAAATTTTGTTGCAAAATTGATTTTATTTTCAAGCCTTTCTGATTTTCATTTTTCTAAATAAAAATCAAAAACATCTGTTGTCTCGTAATGGAAATCAAATAAAGTGGCATTAAGATGAGAATGATCTTTTGTTTTGTGGAAAAGAAGTTGACTTTTAAGAAAAATGTTTTGCTATTTTTTTTTAATAAATTAATTTGTAAAACTCACCAAAATTCATTTTTATAATTTTTTTTAGTTTAAAAAAATCTGCTTTTTTAAAGAAAAATTTTAAAACGAATAAGAATAAAATTTAGTGTATATACATTAAATTATAAATTAAGAGAGTTTGGATTATATATAATTTTAGACATTAACGTTCTTTTTTTTAAAAAATAAAAAGAAAATTTCCATAATACACTTTAAATATATCACAGTAAATTCTTTCTAAAAAGGAAATTTTCCCTAGCTTTCTTAAATAGAATTATTTTAATATTTAAACAGGAAAAACTCTCTATACAGTAGTGCCACTCAGTGCCAACCAGAGTAATCAATGGATGCCAGAAGGCTTGTGCATAAAATCTCCATCTAGCGCATACTCATCCAAAATCCCTAGACTAGTTTCTGGTTTGTGGCCTTTGTCAGTGAGGAGCTTTGGATCTGAGAGCACTGCACCTAGATCTTAGGATCTAATGCAACCCTCTAGCAGCCACCTTTTATCTCTACTTAACTACAAAACTATGAGAATAAAATTAAAAACACATTAATATTTTCAATATAAGCTAAATAGCTTATATAGTCATATGGATAAGCAGGCATTACAAAAATATGAGAATAAAATTTAAAACAAAATATTATTTTCAATCTGAGCTCAATAGCTTATATAGTCATATGAATGAGTAAGTACTGGATGGGGATTTTATGCACAATCTTCTGGCATTCATTTATTACTCCTGGTTAGCACTGAGTGGCACTACTGTATGAAGAGTTTTGTCTATTTTAATAACAGTTATGTGCTAGCATAGGAAATAATGATAATGTGATGTTTAGTGGCTTATTTTAATATTTATTGCATTTAAACATAAAATATATTAACAATTATATAACATACAATTTTTTTAAAATTCAAAATGGTGGCATCAGGGGAAAAGGAGTTAAGTTAAATATGATACAGTATAAAGTAAGTTAGAAGATTTATGACATATGAATAGTGACATTTTTTTTAAAATCAGTAAGAGCTTAAAATGGAATCCAAAATAGAAAATTAAGGTAGAAACAAGAAAATGTGGCATTAAGTTACATAATCCATGGTATCATTGTTTATTATAATTTTATAAGGTATCCATGCCACCCTTGTTATCATAAAAAATCACAGTGGTATATACATCATATTAAGAAGTTGTAAATTTCAGCAATGGTAATAACTAAACATAACATGATCACCATTCTTTATACTTATGCAAGTTGTTTACAGAGAGGCTAAACTCTCCATATAGTAGCACCACTCAGTGCAAGTCAAAGTAAAATCCCCATCTAGTGAATACTCATCCAATATGCCCAGACTTGTGTCTTGTTTCTAGCTTGAATATTAGTTTATGAGCTTGAATTGAAAACATTTTTGTGTTTTCATTTTGGACTCAAAGCTTTATAGTTACATAATAACATAAAATGTTGCTTTTGAAAGGTTGCATTAGATGCTAAGATCTAGTTGCAGTGCTCTCAGATCCAGGGCTCTTCACTGATGAAAGCCACCTGCTAGAAACTAGTCTGGGAATATTGTATGAGTAGGCACTAGATGAAGGATTTTAGATGGAGGATTTTATGTGCAAACCTTCTTGCATCCACTGATTACTCTGGCTTGTACTGAGTGGCACTACTGTATGAAGAGTTTAGCTCTGGGTAATATCTAAACTTTCAAATGATGATAAGATAACTATATTTAATGCAAGATGAATGAAACATAAAACAAATAGGATGCTAAATGAATGTAAAAATAAAGATCTTATGAATATTTTTATCTGATATTAGAGATCAAAATACAGAATGAAACTCTGAAGTATAATAGATAATATATTGAAGAAAACCTGATAATTATTCATGTTATAGCAAATAATATAATAATGTGCCATATCTTAATGAATATTTAAATAATTAAATGTTTATTTTATAACAAATGATAAACATAGGAATATAATAGGTTATAGATTGTAATTAGATAATAATATCATAGAAAGATTTAAGGTAAGATAATAAATATGTTTGTGAAATATTTAAAATGTAATAGTAAATATTACTTATGTAATTATGTGCGTTTAAATAAATTTATAATTACAACTTTAAATTATCGTAATAGATTTCTAACTATAAGATCTTTCCATTGACTTATTGTAAATCGAAAGATTCCGCGAGTATTAATGTGTAATAAGAAATGTGGACTTAATCAGTGAAGTATTGAATAGCTTTACGCTCTCAGATCTAACCGCTTCAGCTTCACCTATTTAAATAGAAAGTAGGTTGAAGTAAAGAAGTTCCCTCTTTTCTTCCAAAGCCTAAGCTTGTGGTTAAAGACCTGTAGAGGTCCCTACTATCACATTTTTACATGCATATTCTTGAGGTTACAACCTTAGTAAATATTACTTATGTAATCAATGTGCATTTAAATAAATTTATAATTAAAATATAAGTTGTATATTTTATTAATATATTTTAATACAAAAATATTAAGAAATATCTTAATATTCATGGAGTAAAGTATCAACTATATTCCAGTTGTAGATAATGTTTAAGTGAAATATAAATGTCTTATTTTATTATAATTACTTTGTTAATATTAGTTTTTAAAGTTTTGTATAATATGTTAAATACTTTTTGTTATTAAATATAAGATGTGTAAATTATTTTAGATTTTGTATTACTACTGCGTTGAAAGTCTCTTTTCTTATTTCCAAGTCATTATTCATTATTCTTACCACACATATATTGTAATAATTAAATATATTTGATATCATTACACATAATCTAAATAAGATAATAAATAAGAAAAATATTTTAATTGTTAAAGGTATTTGATGTTGTATTCAAAATATTAATTAATTCAATTTTTTATTTTTTTTACCCAATGATCATAATGAAGACTGAATAACTAATATACCACATAACAATAAAAATGATTGGATTATAATTAATAGTAATAATTAATAGTTAATAATTTTAATTTCATTTTGAGTCAATTTATAAGAAAATTAGTTAATTATTTTGAAAGGAAGAATTGATTAGTATATTTGTTTCTTAATTATTTTTAAATGTAGCTGGAAGTAAGTAAATCCCTCTTTACATTTGATTATGTAAATTTATTTATTTATTTTAATAAACAATAGTTACCTCAGATATTGATTGAGTTAGGAGATGTTGGTAAAGTAATGATATACAATGATTTTAATAAATAGGTGAATATTATATTGTGCTATAATTAAATTTAACATAGGAAATTTTAATATTAAATATAATTTGCTTATTTTATTGTGAGGCATGGGATCATTTATGATATTTTAATGGAGTAGTGTTTTGTGATATTCCTATGCCATTGAGGGTATATTTTTTGTATATACTTAATGTTAAAAAAAGGTTCCTTACTGGATGATTAGATAACAAGTCTCATAATTACAGTGATTTTATTATTAAAGAATTTATTAATGTTTATAAAATATATTACACATGGAATGATTATATCCATATTATTAGAATTTTAAATATAAAAAAAGAAATCTGATTTGACTGAGCTAGACATTTAGTTGTTCAGATCTACCATAATAGATGGGGGTATCATTGTCCAGTCAGGATATAATTTATTTTGAAGGGATTTAAACTCAGACTTTCAAGCTCCCTAATCCATCCACTCTATCCTATACAACCAATATACATGACCACATACATGTGAAAAAGATCAATCATCTTCAATTTATGCATTTCATGCTGAACCAGCACTCACAATTTGGTCCAGATCATCATCTCCCACACCTGTATATAATCAGGCTTAGTTTGTATCAAGATAGCAAATGTTTAATCTTTAATAAACAGTATTTAATCTTCTCCACCTTCCAACACTTCATCCATCCATGTCATTGAAAATCTTCTAATGAAATACTCAAAGTTCTTGTTGATACCAATATTATTATCATACCCATGTTGATTTTTAACTCACTCTGACCACTTGCATATATATACTCAATATGTCTGTTTGAATACACAGAAGAGGGATGGGCAAAATATGGGATGAATATGTAATTGCATTAAATTCAGTATAGACAATATACAACCAGGTCTCGTTTTAGGCAGATTTATTTAATGCAATTTTGAAGTTATATGATTTATGGTTTTTTTTAATATTTTTTATGCGGTTTTCTTTTATGCAATAAAAATTATTAAATCAGAAGTCAAGCTCAGATAATGTGCTATTACTTTAAATATGATACATTTTGCACACTCACGTGTTATATTTAAAGTAACAGCACATTATTGGAGTTCAACTTCCATCTAATAATTTCAATATTTTCAACACTTTATAAAAGTACTGTAATATATTTTATGCAATAAAGAAGTTCATAATTCACTTAAAATCAGGATTTCCCCACTTTATATACACACATTAAATTTTACAAGATTATAATGTAATTCTGTTCAAACGTTATAGATGTCTATACTATGCATGTTGTTGTTTTTGCATTTTAAATCACATTCTATTTTTGCTTTTTAAAAAAAAACAGTATGTAATCAATTAATCATTTAGCATCCACAAGTTTATTTTTAAAAGGTGAGTAACAGTTGTAGGCACAATTAAATTTGAAAATTAAAAATTAAAATCTGATTTGTAATTGCAATTAACAATTTAAAAATTACATAATGTGATCTGAAATTAATTTGATATGAAACAATGAAATTTGACTTTCAAATGGAATTGAAAATTAAAGACAAAAATAAGAATTTAATTTTTAATTGTTAGTTTTAATTAAATTTTGCCCAACAGTGGTGAGTATATGTCTTTTTATTATCGTAAGTCTAAGTTCTTATTTTTATTTTAAACTTTTAGTTTACCCTAATGGAAAGGAAAAAACACCCAAGAAAATGAATTTTTTTGGAAACAAAAATTTTAATTTTAGATCACTTAGTGAAATGGAAAGATCAACAGTGATTGGAAAACATTTTAGTTTAGGCGAATCCACTATAAGAGCAATTAAAAAAAATGAAGTTGGCGCTAGTTGTATTTCCACTTGTGATGAATCTGATGTCTTACTAATTCACAAACGAATCTGCATATCATCAAATAGCGATAATGATTAAAATACTGTATATGTTTGAAAAAACATAAAATACTGTAAATTACACATAAAAATTAAATACTGTAGTTAATAAAAAAAGTTTGTCTTGTATCAATTTTTTCAAATTTGAAATTTTTATTAGTCATATTTTATTTCCTTATTTTTTTTATGTGAATTTTAAAGTAATTTTACATTGTTGCTTTGCTTTTATGTGATTTTTGAAAATTATGGTACCTATCCCCATTTTTAAAGGTAAGTTAAGTCAATTTTTGTGTGATTTCTTTTGTGTGCATTTTCTGAGGAACCTATCTACTGCATAAAACGAGACCCAGGTGTACTTGTATTTATCAATATAATTATAAGGGACTTAAACTCAAACTTTTATGCTCCCTACAGCTAAGCATTTCATCTTATACAACTAGTGCACATGACCATATATATGTGAAAAAGATAAATGATCACCAATATACATATTTTATGCTGGACCAGCACTCATCAGTTAATCCATGTCACTATCTCCCACACATATATATAATCAGTGCTCAGTTTATATTTAGATAACAAATCTTCAAACTTTAATAGAAAAGCTTCAATATTCTCTACCCTCCAATTAGTTATCAACATCATTGAAAATCTGATGATCTGATGATAGAATGCTCAAAGTGCTTGTTGATGCCAATGTTATTGTCATACCCATGTTGACTCTAAGTCATTCTGAATCCTCATCTATAGAACCTTAATATTTTCATTTAAGTATACAAAAGAGGGATGGGCAGAATACAGGCTGAATACATTAAGATTTATATAGACAATATGCTTGTATTTATATATTATATATATATATATAAACCGTAGACTATATGAATGAAAATATTCCATAAGAATTTGCAAGGAATACAAATACGGCAATAAAATTTTAATTTCTTTTTTTAACAAGAACGGTTTGTTTAATGTAATGGCATAGTCAATGGCAGTCGTCTTTTCAATAATGAATTGGCCAATTTAATAATCATGCATATGTGGGTTTGCTACATTTATTGTAGTCTTGCTTTTATAAATATATTCTGTATCGAAAGCCTAACTTAGCAAATAAAATGTTTTATTGTTGGACTGGTATCATCTATGCATTTTTGTTGAATATATTATTACTTATATATAAATTCCTTGTTTGTTTGTTTTTTTTTGTTTTTGCTAATACTTGGAAAATACAATATCCTATTTGCATATTAAATTAAAAAAACACACTTTATTTCTTCAAAGAAAAAAATCCTAATCCCTTGCAAGTAATTTTTGTAATTAATTGATAAATAACCTTTTAAAGATTGTAATTCTTTTTCATTTTTTCCTTCAAATAAAAACAAATAAATGAAATTGCATTAAAAAATATTATCTCCCTTTTTCTTCTTTAAAACCAAACCTTTAAAAAGTGTATTTTTATATTATTATTAATAAGTTTTAAATTTGTCACATGATCATGATATATAAATAAATATTTTAATAATTGTAACCTAGCTGAATTCCTATTGAAAAATGAGGCGGTTCTAAAACTAACATGAAAAGATGTAATTCTTCTCAATATATATACAATTTTATTTCAATTTTGTTATTTATGCATAATAACTTTGCATCCTTATGTTAATATGCTTGGCAAAGAGTGTTATTCTTCTTTGCTGTTTTTGTTCTGCTTAGTGCATTTTCAGTGCATGTGGTGCTTGGCACTGAGAGTACACTAATCAGAACAGAAAACAGGTGACAAAAATAACATACTTTTCCAGGCAGCTAACATAAAGATACAAAGTTATTACACACAGATATATATATATATGTTTATTTAAAAAAACAAACAAAAAAAAACATGCTTACTCTTTTGCATTCGTTGGTATAACACATTTTTTTCTTAATTCCCATGATGCCGGTTTAATTCTTTCTAAAAACATGATAAAATTATGAAAATAAAAAAATATTTAATGTTAAAATTGATACTTAAGTATTAGTCTGAACATTAAGATTGATTATGGATAATTCCGGATATAAATTATTAGTCATGAAATAAATGCTTCAAATTTTAAATTGTTTAATGAATATATTTTCATCATTGGAAATAAGATGTTTTTGTTTTTTTTTACATTTGAAGTTTGGTATTACAAGTGCTGGGTGTTTATGGTGGCATGAAGTGCTGAAGTGCCGTGTTATGCCAGGTGGGAAAGTATGGCTTTGATGGCACAAAGTGCCATGAAATATCATATGAAAATACAGAAAGTGCCACAAAATATCATATGAAAACAACAAAGTGCTATAAAATATCATATGAAAACACACAAAGTGCCATAAAATATCATATGAAAACACATTCTTGTTGATTTGTCAGAATTTGTCAGAAAAGGTCATATATATATATATTATAACACCCACCGACATATCTGTATTCCTCCATTATGGACTATAACCCGAAGCTTCGACGAGAGGTATTTATGAGCATGGTTTGAACCCATCTCACGCGCCAATCTTACCAGTAGGTAGGAATTACCTCCTCGAAAACATATATATAGGTTCTGATATATATCTGATATGGTGATGCACCAAACTAGCTCAATCTCAAGGTTGGGGACATCTGTCTATCTAGAGAACAAAGCTATAAACTAACCAACACTATCTCACACGTATATTTATTTTGCGATAGCCTAAAGCCCGGGCTGATGGGATTTATTCTACTCGATCATATTCCTTCCCAATAAATCTCATTCGTACCTACATATAAGATTGCTATGCAAACACTCAGGCCATTCATTATCATACCCACACATATATCACGCTCATTCATCCACACACCAAATAATGCAAATACATATATATGTGTGAGCTGTATGATTAATATAGTCATATATCTAACTTTTAAATATAAAATTTTAATATAGCAATTAACTGAGGTAACACGAGTTCTTTATTTAGATACATATATTGAAAATAGTTGGTGACATGTCACTTTACCTGTATTCGCGCAATTAAACAAGTCCGTATTGACATCTTGCCACGAACTTAATCTGGTGGATCTCACAGATGGCAAATAGTTCCAATGGTCGTTAGGTCCGGCGATAGGTTTCAGAGGTGGAGCAGTTGGCATACTCTTTCGCAAAGGTCTAAATCTCGAACGATTTTGAATCAACATTTCTTCGATGGAACAAAATCTCTTGATTTATTATGACAGTTCGCAAGTCCGGTCAGGTGCGTTCATGACGAGTCCACGGAGTCGAGTAACGACTAGCACACAATCCAATTACCCCGACATTTTTTTGGAAGAAAAAAATATTAAACTTCTTAAGAAATAGATTTTTGCGTCCTCCTTGCTAGGATTCAAGCCGCGTCTCTCTTTTTTTTTCTTTTTTTCCCACTCGAGCGCAAGACAAAAAAAAAGTTCTTTTGTATTCACCTTTAACTCTTCAAAATCTTTCTGCATATTCCTACGCCGCTGACCAGTCCTTCCATTGTTCTTCAACACAAAAAAAAAACTATATCCACAGACCAGTTTTCCGCCTTCCCAGCGCCAGTTATTACCAAACTGCCTACAGCAATTCACTCATCCTATTTCAGTCCTCACATGTTCACAAGGTGACTCAACAAAAGAAAACATGTGTTACCAAAATTATTAATAAACTCAAAAAAAAACTATGTGAATAAAATCTATCTAAGAATAATTAATTGCGCTTTATACAGCTCTACATATATAAATGATCGCAAACCTCCCAGATACTAAATACGTATTTTTATACTCGCACATACACTATATTTACATTACTTGTAACCGGGTTCGAATGACCGTTTACCTATATTCTTTTATTTATTTGTTTATACATGGTCCTTACGTTAACACTATTAATTATGTCATATTTACATATGCGTGAATTCGAACCCGTTTGTTACATACCCCCCTGGTGCGATAGCCTTCAAATACCTTCTTTGTATTTGAATGGCTTCTTAAACGACTCTTCTCCTTTACTTTCCCTGGGATCACCTTTCTGTTTCGGTGTCCACGATCCCTTTTCTTGTTTGAGCTTCGGCTTCTCCGGCGGACGTTGAGCTTCCGGTTCGTATGGCCATCTCGGTCTATGACCATCCTCACCACTCTCCCTAGGTGTGACATTCCCGCTGGTGTGTCCTTCTTCTGCCCCACATTGGATATTTGTCCTATCTCTACCTTGCTTCCATCGCTCTAACGGTGCATTATGATCGTATATACTCATGTCCAGAGCGTTAAGCAGCTCCGCCATTTCTCCAATGGATGCCTTCCTCATTCCCAACATCATCCTTTCCACGTTCATAGGCATATTGTGCCTTACAATTCGAATGATGTGACTTTCATACATGTGACACGCGTCCAGCGTCCTTAGTCTCGCCACTTGACGGTGAAAAAATCTGAGAAAAATTTTCTTCCTTTTCCTCCCCGTATTTTTCTCGCATGATTTGGTACTGCACAAGTTCTTGGCGGTCTTCTGACCAGAAAGTCTCTCGTATCATCCTCTGATACTCCTCGAGGGTTGTGGGCTGTTGGGACAATGAGTCCCACCACTCTTGGGCATTCCCACTTAAATGACTGCACGCTACCACCAACTTTCCCTCCTCTGGCATGGGATTCATGTCGAAGTATCTTCGTAAGCTCCGTAAATGTTCTACGGGAGCTTCCCCCATTTGACCTGCAAACGGTCGTACCTTTAGAAAGTGGTTCACTTGGTTATGTACCGCCACCTCCTTGCATTTTCCCATATGCTCCGGCCTTTCCGTCTCGCTAGGCCTCGGTCTTTGATTTACATCCCTCTTCCCTTCATCTAAACTTCCTTCTACTTCTTTCTCATTAGGTTTCTCCACCCTTCCCTCACCTTTTATCCCTAGTCTCCATTCTATCTCCTGAAATCGGAGTTCCAGACTTTCCAATTTTTCTAAAATCTTCTCGGATATATTTATTTCCTTCTCTTCCGTCGCCTTCTGCTTTTCTCCATTTTGTTTATTTTTTGGCTTCATTTCTTTATCTATCTTATTATTAAGGTTATGTGCCAGGTTCGTCACCCCGGCTTCCAGTGGTCCTGGCATGACCCACCTGATACCTTTGCCCCTTCTTATCCTCTTGAACGATATCGTTTATGATATCTCACTATTGGATAAATTCTTAACCTCTGCTTTCTAAACCCTGACTTTATATATATATGTTTCAACATACATCAATGCTATTTCCCCACGACCCTATGAGAACCTTTTCATCCACACATTCGCCCGCAGAACATGCCCATCTACCGTCTTTCCCATATGTTTTCAAGCTCTTACCGCTTTATCACCACTATCGCTTTTATTTTCCCTTCTTTTTTTTTTTTTTTTTTTTTTAAAAAAAATCGCTTACTTGCCCGTTCTCTAACATTCGCTGCCCCGTTAGTTGGGACGCCATTATAACACCCACCGACATATCTGTATTCCTCCATTATGGACTATAACCCGAAGCTTCGACGAGAGGTATTTATGAGCATGGTTTGAACCCATCTCACGCGCCAATCTTACCAGTAGGTAGGAATTACCTCCTCGAAAACATATATATAGGTTCTGATATATATCTGATATGGTGATGCACCAAACTAGCTCAATCTCAAGGTTGGGGACATCTGTCTATCTAGAGAACAAAGCTATAAACTAACCAACACTATCTCACGTGTATATTTATTTTGCGATAGCCTAAAGCTCGAAATCCTTACTCTAACCCGGGCTGATGGGATTTATTCTACTCGATCATATTCCTTCCCAATAAATCTCATTTGTACCTACATATAAGATTGCTATGCAAACACTCAGGCCATTCATTATCATACCCACACATATATCACGCTCATTCATCCACACACCAAATAATGCAAATACATATATATGTGTGAGCTGTATGATTAATATAGTCATATATCTAACTTTTAAATATAAAATTTTAATATAGCAATTAACTGAGGTAACACGAGTTCTTTATTTAGATACATATATTGAAAATAGTTGGTGACATGTCACTTTACCTGTATTCGCGCAATTAAACAAGTCCGTATTGACATCTTGCCACGAACTTAATCTGGTGGATCTCATGGATGGCAAATAGTTCCAATGGTCGTTAGGTCCGGCGATAGGTTTCAGAGGTGGAGCAGTTGGCGTACTCTTTCGCAAAGGTCTAAATCTCGAACGATTTTGAATCAACATTTCTTCGATGGAACAAAATCTCTTGATTTATTATGACAGTTCGCAAGTCCGGTCAGGTGCGTTCATGATGAGTCCACGGAGTCGAGTAACGACTAGCACACAATCCAATTACCCTGACATTTTTTTGGAAGAAAAAAATATTAAACTTCTTAAGAAATAGATTTTTGCGTCCTCCTTGCTAGGATTCAAGCCGCGTCTCTCTTTTTTTTTCTTTTTTTCCCACTCGAGCGCAAGACAAAAAAAAAGTTCTTTTGTATTCACCTTTAACTCTTCAAAATCTTTCTGCATATTCCTACGCCACTGACCAGTCCTTCCATTGTTCTTCAACACAAAAAAAAAAACTATATCCACAGACCAGTTTTCCGCCTTCCCGGCGCCAGTTATTACCAAACTGCCTACAGCAATTCACTCATCCTATTTCAGTCCTCACATGTTCACAAGGTGACTCAACAAAAGAAAACACGTGTTACCAAAATTATTAATAAACTCAAAAAAAAACTATGTGAATAAAATCTATCTAAGAATAATTAATTGCGCTTTATACAGCTCTACATATATAAATGATCGCAAACCTCCCAGATACTAAATACGTATTTTTATACTCGCACATACACTATATTTACATTACTTGTAACCGGGTTCGAATGACCGTTTACCTATATTCTTTTATTTATTTGTTTATACATGGTCCTTACATTAACACTATTAATTATGTCATATTTACATATGCGTGAATTCGAACCCGTTTGTTACAATATATATATATATATGCAAGTACTATATTTGGAACAACTTCATTTCAGCAAATTGGCTTTTTAAAGTATTTTCATCTGTTGATAATCACAGCCATATAGAAACAAATATATAGTTTTATTACAATTCTATTGCAATTATTTAATGTAAAATCACAACAAAGTCTATCCTATATATAATGTTTAAATGCTATCATGACTTTGACCAACATATTCCCTCCAAGATAATATGAAATTAATCAAACAATAATCAAATATAAGAATAATAGTTTAAATATAGTTTAATAATTTTTAAAACTAATGTTATGTTTTTATTTACAAAGTAGTTATTCTCAATAAAATTTTAAGACAGTGTTAATATGAATATAGAACATACAAAATGATTACTATTGTAAGATGTGATATGTTGGACTATTTCCATCATTTATGAGAAAATGTTGAATGTATAGAAAATTTTAAATTTTATTTAAACTTTCCAAACACAAACAATTTGTTAGTAATAACATACAAATAGACAATACTGGTTAGTAATTACACAATGCTTCGATCGAGTAGCATTATTCTCCACTCTTCTTTAGGTGTTTCTGGCCTATATGCAATGACAATATTCACTTAGAAGTTGAACTCACACCTTTAGATTCTTGAATATTGAATTTAAGGCAAATGCTCTACCAATTGAGCTATTCTGTCAAAGGCAACATATAGTAGAAATATGATATGATATATTTAGATATAAAATATATATATATATATATATATATATATATATATATATATATATATTAAACAAATAAATTGAAGGACTCAGGAGGATTTGAACCAATCCTCATATATAAATACATCAAATTTCTACTATATGTTGCCTTTGACAGAATAGCTCAGTTGGTAGAGCATTTGGCTTCAATTCGATATTCAAGAATCTAAAGGTGGCAGTTCAACTTCTAAGCAAATATTGTCACTGTGCATATAGGCCAGCAACACCTGAAGAAGAGTGAAGAATAATACTACTTGAAACATTGTGTAATTACTAACCTGTATTATCTATTTGTATGTTATTACTAACAAGTTGTTTGTATTTAGAAAGTTTAAATATTTTAAAGTTTAAAATTTTTTATACATTCAACATTTACTTATAAATGATAGAAATAGTCAAACATATCACATCTTATACCATCATTACAAACCTTCAGACAGATCACTATTGTACTTTATAATTATGAAATAAATTATATTTAAGCTATTATGTTTTAAAAATAATTTGTTACTCCATCTATGAAGAGTATAAAAAGTAATTAATTATCGAAAATTTCATGATTATCAGATATGATTTGAAAAATAGTATTTCAAAATGAATTTAGTATAAATAAGATATTTCAATAGCCATGTTTATTTTTCTAATAATCATTCAGAAGTTAGGATACATGTTTTTCAAATCTATATGGTTTTCTAATCCTTACAGCATTTTGTAAACATCTGCTCAAGAAAAATATTAAAATTTTTTATGCTTATAATGTCACAGTAATTATTCATCCTCTTAGAAACATATCACTTGCTCACTACTCTGTCATTTTTGACAACAAAAAATGCAATGTTCTTAAAAAAAAAAACGAATAAAGTGTGGGGTCATACATATTTAGATGGTCTAAAATACTTACCTAAAAATACAACGAGCAAAATTTGGCAGAATATTTTTTAAATTGTACTTTACTTTAGAATGATATGAACAATATAAATTATACATTCATTTACATAAAAATGAATCATTTCTATCTGTCTTCAAACACTAGTTGCAATTATTATGTTTTAATAAGTTGTGTATCATATGTCATGTATTTTTTCTTTTTCCTGTATATAATACTTATATATAATTTGCTATTAATAAAGTTTATTTTATAAGGGGGAAAAAGTTTATTTTTCTACTTTAATTTCGTGCTTAATTTTATTGCGTAATAATTTGCTAAAATAAATAAATAAATGAATAAATAATACAAATGTGTATTAAAAAAGATAAGGGTTTTAAATTATTTATAGTATAATAGTTTTTTTATAGGTGAATGTTTTACTTTTGATATATGGAGTTTATCAATATCTGTTTTAAAAGAATTAATATTTTTTTTTGTAATATCAAAGCTGTAATACTTAATTAAGCCTACAAAAAATTTACTTCAGATTGTGGCGTGTAGTTATAAATAATTAGAACATTGTTAGAACGTACAACAAAATTTAACTTATTAGAGAGGAAATAAATCAATCTAAATGTAAAGTCTATTTATAGTTGCTGCTTAAGAAAATGAAACAAACAGAATTATGATTAAAATACTCATTGGCTAAAATAATTATGGTATAATTTAAAATTTATTATTTAAAATAAGTACTCTTTAACATTAATATAAAATTACAATAATTGTCTCATTAAAAAGATTTTGTAGGTGGAGCTCAGATAATTTTCGCGGGAGTGACATTTATTAAAATCCGGATCCTGATATATTTATTATTCAATGATTGCAGTCTTTATATTATATATCATTTGTAGAATGTGTGTGTTTTTATTTATTTCATCACCATCATATTCAACCAATATTAAACAGCCAGGAAGTTTCATTCCAAGCTTAATTAATGTTTTTCTGATCCGTAATTTCTTTTTTCCCTATTATTTCAGCAAACTTATTATCTATCCACTTCACGTATGGCCTTATTCTAGATCTTCTTAAATCTCTCAAAAACCAGTTGAACATTTCAGCTACCTATTTATAGATATTTCTTTGCAAACATGTCTAGTTGAACTTCATTGTAGCCTTTTAATTTTTTTCAAAGCCATGTATGGTTTAGTGCAATGGTTAATTGTCAGAGTCTTAGATGTACATCTTTGGATTGATTCAAGTTCTGATTCTGAAACTCAAACTTCTTATGAATTGTCAGATTTTTGGATGTACATCTTTGGATTGATTCAAGTTCTCACTCTGGAACTCAAACTTCTTATGAATTGTCAGATTCTTGGATGTACATCTTTGGATTGATTCAAGTTCTGACTCTGGAACTCAAACTTCTTATGAATTGTCAGATTTTTGGATGTACATCTTTGGATTGATTCAAGTTCTCACTCTGGAACTCAAACTTCTTATGAATTGTCAGATTCTTGGATGTACATCTTTGGATTGATTCAAGTTTTGACTCTGGAACTCAAACTTCTTATGAATTGTCAGATTCTTGGATGTACATCCTTGGATTGATTCAAGTTCTCACTCTGGAACTCAAACTTCTTATGAATTGTCAAATTCTTGGATGTACATCTTTGGATTGATTCCAGTTCTGACTCTGGAACTCAAACTTCTTATGAATTGTCAGATTCTTGGATGTACATCTTTGGATTGATTCCAGTTCTGACTCTAAAACTCAAATTTATGAATTATAAGCAATAAAGCCACTTGATTATTTAGTTATTTTGAACTCCTAATATAAAACCATTCCATTGTTTAGTTATTTTTTTAATGATCCTAGTGATAACTGTCTTTTATCTACTTTCAAATTGTATTTCTTTTTACCTTTCTATATGATCATAATCTTCCCATTATTCTTTATTCAATGTTCATATTTTAGATTCATATTTAAGTAGTGGTGAAATAAATTTATTAACAACCTTCCTTTTCAAACTATTTAATGTGATTTATTTCTTATAAACTTTTAAAATATTTTTGCATGTTGTCATTTTTTTTTTCACCTGTCTTAAAATATTTTATTGCTTATTATAAATATTTTGCTTTCTTGCTTGAAATATCCTGCATTTTTATATTTGTGTGCAAACTTTCTATTTTGTTTTCATATTTATTTAGTAACAATCTAATATATTTTATTATCTTAAATATTGAATTACATTATTTATTAACTATTATTATCAGACATTGGATCATTTTAATACTAAACTATATATAAAGAATAAAAATATTTGATAAGTTTTTATGCAGATGTTACAACACAAAAGTTGGTCAAGTAATTCCTAAGAGTATTTCTTAAAACATTCGCAGCTTAAATATCTAACATTAGTACATTTTCACTCACACATGTGCGTGCGCACATGCTCACGCGCACACATACACACACACACATATATATATATATATATATATATATATATATATATTACCAATTTGATTTTAGGGTCTTAGAATTTTACATAGCTGTAAATTGGAAAGCAATATTATAAGTAAGGGTTAGTATCAAAGAACCTTGTGCAGCTTGGTGCTGTAGGTAAAATGTTTGACTTGGGATCAGGAGATACCAGGATCAATTCTGGTGCTCATAGTTCTGGCATTTGAACTTCTTATGAACTCCTTCAAAAAAAAAAACAGAAGCTCACACTTAAAGAGTAATATTTAATCTGTGTCTATAAATCTCTAGATTTTTTTTAAACTTATTTTTAGTCTTGTGGTATTATACTAAAGTGTTTAATAGGTCATTGATCAATTCATTAACACTTACTGATTAGCTTATTTTTATAATATTTTCATCATCTTATTATTTTTCTGTCTCCATTATTTGGTAACTATTATTTTTCTCCTTTGGTCATGATGGAATCTTTTTGTTTTTTATAAAGATATACTAAAAAGGAGAACTAAGGTGTCCAATAATGAAGTATTTTTTGGCTCAGAGAATTTTGATTTTGTTTTTATTTTAGAACATCATTTTAGATTACATTTTAGATTATGAATTTATGAATGAGATATGTAAAGTATTTACTACAGTTAAGTCTATTGATGTTGTTTTCAAAGGTGGAGGCTATCTATATATACTGAACAATGATAAAGATATATATATATATATATATATATATATATATATATATATAAGAGATTGTGATCTGGCCAACTGATGAGTGATGGTTCAGAATGAAATATGTATCATGGAGATCATAGATCTTTTTTACATGTCTTTGATCATATGTTTATGATGACATCCCTGCACAAAGTAGTTGAAAGTGGATAGAAACCAATTCCAACATTCTATTACCCTACAAAAATATTATTCATTATGACTATTTTTAATTTGAACACTGTGTTATGTGTTACAGAATGACATTATAAAAATTCCACTCACTTCAACTTGTCTATCTAAGACATTGAAACCTTCATTTCTATTTATTTACTAAGAATAAATAATAAAAATTTTGCAAATGAAGACATTTTTGATCTCGATTTTAATCGATTCTTTAGAAACCTTGTAAAAAATATAATCTTTAATCCTCTTTGACTGCTCAGTTTTTTATATCAATTTTCTTCTCTCACTTTTTTATTATAAAGTTTTTACTATTCTATATTTATAAGAATATATCTCTTTTTTGTCTATATTGTACATACCTACTCTAAATAGTTATCCTATGTCTTTATAATGATTCATTGTGTGTTGGCAAGCAATGTATTCACAGTGGGCATGCTGAAATGTTTCTCAACAGCATTTGGTTTTGTAGTTCAAAACTGGCATATTTAGCCCTCTTTAAAAAATTTTAAATACAGCAATTTTTGATGTTAATTAATTAAACTTTTTGCAGAACACATTTCTATCAATTAAACGTACTTTATCAGCTGCATAGATCATATGAGATTACACAAACGTAGCAATATATATAAATAAAGAGAACCACTGCATAATGCTAGCTAAAATCTCTATAAAATATTTTAAATATCCCACAATTATATTATTTCAGCCACACTCCCCCTTTTAAAAATATCTTGGGGCATCGGGTACATCCGTATATAATATATTGAAAATATAAACCAAAGTTTTGAACAGGTCACACTGATAATGTACCCAGATAATATTTTACTTGTAGCTGTAACGTGAAAATCTTTGATTTAATATATATATAAAATCAATCAAGTTTATAGTTTGTATGGAAATTTCTCATATTTAAATTTATCAAAATGTTAATCAGAATTCAAATTTAGACCACTCACTCTCATTATAAATTCATTTTGTATGTTAATTTATTCCTCTCACAAAACCCATAGTAATCATATGATTTTGACAACAGAATAGTATTCTGATTTTTATATTTGTAAACATAACAGGTTTGCTTCAATGTATGATTAAGTTCATAATCAGTTATAACCTGACCATTATTGGAATATTAAATACATACCACATAAGAGAAAGTATGAGATATATATTATGTTCAACGTATTATTGTGATGTCAAACACATCTCTCATAAAACAAACATAATTTAGATCTCATTTTTGCAACATGCAGGAATTACGAAAACATCCTATAATGCCAAAGATATATGTAATCAAACATATTTATGTTTTAATAAATCATTCCTTTGGATTACCTGGGACAAATTGATTGATTTGCAATATATATATATATTAACGGTCACTGAAATGGGGCCTTTAACGTAATCTTCCGTATGAGGGCGCTATCTAGACATTTGAACCTAGAAAAATTTATATAGTAGGCAGATACATAAGTTAAGATTCAAAAAAGATTTTTATATATATTATTCTGTCCATTTGCCCAATGTCACTAGCTCATAGAGTAGCAGAGATTTTAAACATTTTATACGTTTTAATAGATTTAGATTCTCAAAATATATTCATATTTAATACAATAAAATAAAAGAAGCCTCTGCTAATAATTAACACACAAATAGATTTTATTAACGCACATTTAAAATTGAGGAATAAACTTATTTTTAGATTTTAACATTAATTTTTTTTTAAAATTTAAATTACTATTTTAAATAGACCACACAGATGAATATTTAAATTATATTTTACTTTAGCATGTCAAATATAGATAGTCTACATAGATTTTTTTTCATTTAAAAACTTATCAAAACATTCATCCAATCTCAGACTAAAAGTTCGTAGCCAACCCAATGCCTGCTTCCAGATATATAGTCGCAATCAATGCAATATGAAGATGCTAGCATAAAACCACACTGACAGGAAGGTGCATCTGACAGCATGATATTATTTGAAGGAAATGATCCATGTCTAGAACAGGAATGTGCATCTGTCAGACTAAGGAATCATGTATGGTTATTTTTAAAGAGTGCTATGTATGGGGGAAAGCGGTCTTTCTGCCATCTTATAAATCCCTGTCCATAGAGCTAGAAGGGGTCAATGGTGCAGGAAATACATCTGTGACCATTTCAATGATATGACTGCCTCTTTGGGGTCATGCATTCAGTTGGGCATGTTGCCCTGTATGCTAAACACACTTCACATTACATTAATATATACACCCATATATCCCTCCACAAGCATTGCCCTAACTACGAAACAAATAGTTTGAAATTAAAATCCCTTAAATTAAACATAAACGAATTTAAACATAGTTATTAATCTTTATCCATGCAGCTATCTACACCCAACTTTAATTCAATACATTTTATTTAACAGATAAAAATAAATAACCTAGTTAAATACAAACATAAATAATTAAATTTAAAAAAATGGAAATGATTGAAATAGCAAACATATATAAAAACAAATATTATAATTGATTTAGAGTTCTATTCTTGGTCAGATAAGAGTACATTCATTTATATTATTTTTTTTTTGGATTGATTACTTATTGACGTTATACGGTAATTATTTAAAAGAAAGTTCAATTCGTAAAAGTTTATACTTTACGGATTCTGCAGATTTTAAGGTTCATCTTCGTGATCACTTATGTAGATTGTTTGTTCTTCCTTTTTAAAAATGAAGCCACTACTTGCCATTCCTTTTTGATCCCTAACTGTCATAAAGAGGTCTCAGCTGGTTGTCCGAAAATTAAATTTATTGCAGACTTCCACATCGTGAAAATCTGCAATATAGCTAGTTATAATGACATATTCATTGTCAGCTCTCAGATAACAATTATAATAATAATTTGGCTTTTATATTTTTATTAGTCTCTTATCACCAAATCTTTGGATTCAACCGGCAAGACATCACTAATCCTCTGGTGTTTCAATTACAGTCCGTGCTGACATTTCTGGTGTTTGCATTGGTCATTTAATTTCTTTGTACTCTCTTATCTGACCATTTAATTTATTTTAAATGCTTCAAGGGCTAGTTTGCTTTTGAACAATCATTTAATTAATAAGACAATCATTTCGATTTTCTAAGATTATAGAAATCAACTTATTTCTATTTTTAAAATATCAATCTTTATCTTTACTTTTTTTACAAAAAAAAAAAAATACTTTCAAATACTTTTTCTTAAAATAGTTTAAGTTTTCCATCTGCATGACAATATATATATATTAAACAACTTTTAATTTTCAGTTTTTAAGTTTTTTTCTTTATAATAAATCAATTTTTATTTATGATCTTTTTATTTTCATTTTAAAATAATGTAACGGAATATTATATTCCGTTACAATATATATGACAGAAAGTGTTCTAATTTTTTATACTGGATGATGGTTTATGATCTAATAAAGCAAACCTTTTAGTTAAATTAACTCTTGTGTGCCTATCTTTAACACTTGTTTGCAGTTTTGCATTTATTTGATGGTAAAAATTTGAATTGATTTAGGTGCTGATATAGTACGCGCTCGGTGGCCATTTTGAATTTGAAAACAGCCAAAAACACTGCTGGCACATGCAAGCAATAAATGTCATCGACTAGAAACACTCATTTTTTAAAAAAAATAAATCGCATGAGACACTATAATTAAAAAAGGTGATGGAAAGGGACAACTCTTAAAAAAATTGTGGGAAACCATCACATTAAATAGCTAATGGACTTTTATGCCTCAAGCCTAACTAGTCATCAAATGCAAAAGAGGGTTAAAATTTATTATAAAAAAATTTATAATAAATTAATGATTTAAAAATATAATCGCACTGTAACATATTATATATCACAACTTGTACTCATATATATATATATATGTGTGTGGGTGTGTGTGTGTGTGCCGATACATGTATTACTTTTAAGATTTTAGTTTTAACACTTTAAAGATGCAAATAAAATTATTTGGTAATTTATTATAAAAAATATAAAAATAAATTAATGATTTAAAAATATAATCGCACTGTAACATATTATACATCACAACTTGTACTCATATATATATGTATATATATATCTTTAGCATCTTTTAGAAATGCAATAAGCAGATCATTAAGATGCTTTTTATTTGCGTCTTTAAAGTGTTAAAACTAAAATCTTAAAAGTAATACATGTATCGGCATATATATATATATGAGTACAAGTTGTGATGTATAATATGTTACAGTGCGATTATATTTTTAAATCATTAATTTATTTTTATATTTTTTATAATCAATTACCAAATAATTTTATTTGCATCTTTAAAGTGTTAAAACTAAAATCTTAAAAGTAATATATGTATCGGCACACATATATATTTTAACCTAAATATATATCAGACCCCACAACCGTCAGGCCCCATGACTGGGCGGTCACTTTAGCCCAATTGTATATCAAGCCCCAGTTAGGCGGTCACTTTAACCCTCACCTATAACCTCCATCTTTTCACTTATTTATAATTGCCCAGGCACCAATTCTATACAAGATAGAATAAATTTATAATTATAAATTGTTCTATGGCTTAGCTCAGTTGAGGTTATAGGATATGGTCTTTATATATGAGGCCAACAAGAATGATAAAATGTCTATAAACAATAATACTATAAGATTAACTTAAATATGTTCAGAGCATCTATTCAATACCAAAACTATTGCAAAATTGACAATTATTACATTTATTATAGGATAGATAATGATTAGGACCGGGTATCTTTATATCCATATCACTATCTATTCCAAGCAAAGTGAAATATATTATTAGCATTGTAATACTGAGATTTATTACCACCAGACAAATTAAATAAAACTTGACTTATATTGACAAACTTATATCTTCTATAACTATGTTATATTACCCAGATGTGTGTGTGTGGAAATGACGAATTGAATGTAAATAGTCAAGCAATTCATTTGGACTTTTTAATTCATTAAAAGTATTTATTAAAAAAAATATTTAAATAAAAGACAAAAGAGATAATTATAATAAAAAAAAATATTATTTATGCACCTTGATAACCAGTTACATCTCTTCTGAGGTAAAATCAAAATTGACTACTATTTAATATGTTAATCATATATCTATCTTCGAATATGTGAGTTTGATTATATTGTAAACACAATGTATTCATGAAATATATTTTATTAGATTACTTTTAAACTTGTATGATGCCACAAATCAATCATCTTTTACATATTATAAAAAAAAAATTATTTAACACTTATCTGTTACAATCGGTGTAAGTCATCTAACAGTAACTATCTAAAATAAATAAAGTCAGGGAAAAATAATAACCAAACACTTATACTTATATGCTTAAGAATTAACGAATATCTCCAAACTTAATCTACATAACCTAATCATCCCTTGACCATCTCTACCCTCAACTCACATTCAATATAACTCCTATATACGAACTTACAACAGATAAGGTTTTAATTCTTTATTTTCCTTTAAATATACTTCATTAGCTAAATTGCATAATAAATACAACATCTTTAAAATAATAATCTATAGCATCATGCACACATCCGAATATCTAGAATCACCTATTATATACTTTCTAATTCATACAAAATAATAAATTATCATACTCTAATGATAATGAAATTACATTGTTTTTTTTGTTTTTTTTTTTGTTTTTTTTAAAGAACACAAAACAAAAACAAAAAAAAAATTGCTTATACATCTATTGTAACCAAAAAAAAAATATTTGTCAATATCCTATTATTACATATTAAGCTTTTTAAAAGAAAATTGAAGGTTGAAAGTTAAAGAAACATACATATTAATTTTAAAAACAATGGTAAGTTATAACATAAAAAAAAAATGTCTATCCGATTGTTAAGCATAACTTGTTAAGAATGATAAGAGTTTTTTTTTTTTTATCCTAGAATTCTGTGACGGGTGTTAAAAATGCATTGACATTATTTCACTATATATACATGACCAGCAAAGTTATACGGTAGAAAATGATCCTCTGGTTATGAAATTAAGTAGATAAATTTTTTTATGTTAAATTTTAATTTGCAGAAGATTGATAAAAAATGATTAGAATTTAATATTAGGCATTTGGTTTTAGCATCTAATGAAAAAAATTGTGCTAGCGTTATTTTATAAAATTTTGCCATTTTAGTATTACTTACTTTTGGCAATATCTTGAAATAAATTATATTACTTATCTTATGTGACATCAAGGTAATTTTAAAAGTAGTGAATGGACCATTGCCTTGACAGAAATTTGAAGGCTGGCATCCCTCTGGGTCTATCTCTTCATGGTTTTATTACTTCAGTAGTATAGATAGAAATTTTCCATAAACATATCATTAGAATCCTTGCAATGTTTTTTTTTAATATTTGTAATACTTTTAGAGAGTTATTGATTCTTTTAAGTTTCCTTTTTTTTCTTCTTCCTCGGAGCCTTTTTTTTTACTTTCAAGTTTTACACTCTATATTTTTCTCCACTCACACCCTCTGTGTTTCTATGACAATCAACTTTGGAAGCTTGCCAGAAATATTATTTATAAAAATTTTAACAATAAAATGTTTAAATATAATAAACATAGTAATAAAAAAAATATTAAATACTAATTATTAATTTTAGAAATGTTATTTACTATTACAAATAATCTTTATCATTTTTAAAACATAAGATTCTAAGACAATATATAATCAGTAACTTATAAATAAAATATATTAACTCTTTCAACGATTATTATTTAATTGGCCGAATGAGTTAAAAATCAAAACTTTTAATTGGCCAACTCACAACTTTAACAAAATCTATTGTTAAAATAGATCACTTTTAATAATATAAATACGTTAGTTTCGTTTGTAAAAAGTATATTACTAAATTGTCAGATTACGAAAGTAAACGAAAGTCTTTTCAAAAATAAAATTTGATTTATAATTTAAAAAATATTCAATTGCAGTGAAATAAAAGTAATCGCTATTCAACCAACCAAAAAAGATTGCGTCAGCAATCTTTTTTTTTTCACTTTAACATTACGATAAATATGTAGCAATAAATAAATAATTCTTGGTAATATCTTAACTATTTTTCTAAAATAATTTGTTTTTTAGTATTATTTTATCAATAATAATTTGTAATTCAATTCAAATATTGTTTAAAATGTTGTAAACATTCGTTTATCATTTTCGTAATAAAAATCGAAATGAACGTAACTTTTTACTTTTTGGCAGCCATTTTCCTTTTTGACAGAAGTTGTACAGCCAATAAGATTCAAGAAAATGTGGTGAGGAGGTGGTGCTTTGGTTTTGTTTGACATATATGGTCATTTTTATTGATTTTTTACTTGTAAAATAATTCTGAAGAGGGCACCATCTTACAGAACTTTTGATTTTCTTTCGAATGACGTATAATATGTATACGTGGGATAAAAAGTAGCCAATTTAGAATGATGACAAATCTTCTCATTTTTTGACAAGTCAAGCAGTCAAAAAATTAAAGCAAATTCTAATTAATAATATATTTATGTGTCTGCCTATTATGATGTGTAAATCCTTTACTATACACAAACATCTACCACTAAACATATAGTCCAAAACTCCACCAATCAATATACCCATTTAAAATTTTGATTTTGTTAAAATCCTAACTTCAACTAGCAAATTACATCACAATTTAAGTTTAGTTTTCCTAAAAACTCAATTTTACATATTAGATTATATCACAATTCATTTTTCTCAACTACTTACTTTCAGCCATTGTTAGCATAAATGTGACCTTCCCACATTTCTTTCTGGTGCCAACCTGGAAGGTTACAATATATATATATATATATATATATATATATATATATATATATATATATATATATATATATATATATATATATATATATATATATATGAGTACAAGTTGTGATGTATAATATGTTACAGTGCGATTATATTTTTTAAATCAGTAATTTATTATAATTTTTTTTATAATAAATTTTAACCCTTTTTTGCATTTGATGACTAGTTAGGCTTGAGGCATAAAAGTCCATTAGCTGGTTTACAGTTGTTGTTTTTTTTTTAAATTTGAAAGTTTAACTTAACACTTTCTTTTATCTTAGTAAGACAAAGGCCCATACCTAACTATAATTCTTGGAAATTATCTTACATCATACAAACCTGCTTTAATTTGTGTAAGACCCAAGTAGACAGTTTTAAAAATAAATTTGAAGGAGACCATATTAAGCTGCGATATTTCCTGAATAAATTAATTTTACTGGTGTCTTCTTTAAAATAATAAACCTAAATTTTACAAGTATAATTTGTTGATGGCTTGTGGTGTTGCAGTAATGAAGAGATCTAGGAAGAACCAAATTTAGCCTGAGCAGACGACCATCCATCCTTTTTAGAAAGTTGGTAATTTTTTTAAAATTCTTAAAATATTAGTAAAAACTTATTTAAATAAATGCTAACTGTAATATGCATTAATATGTCTATTATTCAGATTTGTGATTTATTATTACAACTCTTAGTTGGAGGGATAATCCCAAAGCCAAATGTAAAATATTATATTTTTAAAAATGCTCCACGAATTAGTGTTGAAAGTGATATTCCCGCCATTCCACATTTAGGAATATACATTTTAAATATCATTTTTAAATTATAATACTGGTTTTTGAGATTTAGTATATACTGTTGAAAGACCAGAGTAATCTTTTGATAGAAGCATTTATCATTTTTTCTAATTATCGCTATGTATATATATTTAGGTTTTATGCCTTTTTTTAAAAAATGCCTTAACACACGTTAATTTGATTATCATCACTATATATATTAGCATTTTTGGTTTATTTTAAAGTACTTTTTAAATATTGTTTTCTAAAATTATAATACTGATTTAGTATATAGCTTTTATTGACCGGACTGATATTTTTAAAATAGCATTTATTATTTTTCTAGTGATCGCTATATTTTAATGGGTTTTTTGTAAATATTGCAATGTTTGATTATGACTATATATATAAATTAGCATTTTTGGTTTATTTTAAAGTATTTTTTAATTTTCACCTCTTTTTCTTTTCCCACACTTTGTTTTGATAGTATAACCTTAGGCTATTTAATGTGACAGTTTTACTATAGCAATGTTTGATTATGACTAAATATTGTTTTTTAAAATTATAATACTGATTTAGTATGTAGCGTTGATAGACCGGACTGATATTTTTAAAATAGTATTTATTATTTTTCTAGTGATCGCTATGTTTTAACAGGTTTTTGTAAATATTGCAATGTTTGATTATGACTATATATATAAATTAGCATTTTTGGTTTATTTTAAAGTATTTTTTAATTTTCACCTCTTTTTCTTTTCCTGCACTTTTTTTTGATAGTATCACCTTAGGCTATTTAATGTGACAATTTCCCGCAATTTTTTTAAGTGTAGTCCCTTTCCAACACCTTTTTTAGTTATAGTGCCTCAGGCAATTTATTTTTTTTTAAAAAAAAGAGTGTTTCTAGTCAATGACATTTATCACTTGCATGTGCCAGCAGTGTTTTTGGCTGTTTTCAAATTCAAAATGGCCACCGAGTGCATACTATATCAGCACCGATTTATTAATTTTAAAAATCTGAAGATGACTGCATCATACAATAATATTAATCCAAACAAGCTGATAATCCCATTAATTGTTAGTTTCTTTATCTTAAACCTGACTTCAGATTTTAAAAACATATATATATAATCAAAATTCCCCCAAATCCAAAACTCAACCGAACTAGCCAAGAAAATAAAATCTAAATCACTACCAATAGTTTTACTGCTACAAGCAGACTTTTCAAGTGTAAAGAATTACAAAACAATAACATATTTAAATTAAACATTACCCACAAATCCATTTACTTTCCATGTTGTTGTTTTGTATTTCTTTACACTTGAAAAGTCTGCTTGTAACAGTGAAACCATTGGTAGTGTTTTATATTTTATTTTTTTGTCTAGTTTGGTTGAGTTTTGGATTTGGGGTAATTTTGATTATTTATTGACTACTTTAGCTTTATGCTTTTAATGTATATATATATTCTGTACTTTGTTTATATTTAAGATTGTTTTTGCAAATTATTTATGAAATATTTATTTTTAATAAGAATATTTATGATTATACTTTGAAAATATTTACTTTTAAAGAAAACAAAAAATGCAATTATAGTAGAGCAGGATGTTAGTTATGATTGGCAAAAGAAACACTTTCATGATCACTGTAGCAGATAATTAAATCTAATAAAGTGTTTACCATAAAATTTTAAATTTCATTGATTACACATATTGTTGTCATATTATTGATTATTAGATGTTATTTCCTTGTGATTGATTCATATGTGATTTATGTGGGTTCTAAAAATGAGATTTAAATTATGTCTATCTTATATAGAGTATATTTAGTGCTCAATTAATACTTTTACACACAGTTTATAATGCAAATCATTGTGAAGTTTTAAAAATAAACATGTTGAATTTACAATAAATATATACAAAGGTCAGACTATTGTTCTAGCATGAAAGTCAGGTGTCTAAACATCTGGAATGTGCAATAAGCTTAGACTGATATTGAAAATAAATAAGTAAATGTTTTTTGAGAGTTTATAAGTAGTTCACATGGCAAAATATCAGATCTATAATTGGTCCAAGGTCCTTAAGCTTCAGAATCTACATTCGCTTCTTTCATATGTCAAATGCATCGACTGGGAAGTGAACCCGGGCCAAGTGCTTGGAAGGCAGCTATGCTAACCACTAGGCCTCCAACGCTTGACTGAGTCTACATTCTGTCACTGTCCTAAACCATACAAAACCCAAGTCCAAAATAATGCATATATATGATGACAACAGTTGTCCCAAATATTTAAGGTGGTTGAAAGTTTAGAAGAAGAGTACTATAAAACCAAAAATTTTATTGGCTACATACATCTTGACATAGTATCTGATTATCATGTGTATATATATTAGCATGTGTTCCCTCACATATTTGTGCTAGAGATAATCTCTAGTTTAGAAAATGATTAATAATAATCATTATTGTATGGATGGTGTCAATGTTATGAGTGGAGTGATTTTGACAAAGGTAAATAAAACTGTAACAATTTACTATAGATAAATACTCTTCATATAATAGAGCCTGGGCCAACTGATGAGTGCTGGTTCAGCACAAAATGCATCTTGGGGGTATTTGTTTTTTATTGTATTTTTATTTATATGAATTTTAAAAGATGGGGAAGTATGGAAATTGTTTGATATATCTATAAAAATACTACACATGGGAAAAAGAAAGTGAATAACTCCACGTGTTTGTGTGTTTAAAATTAACAAATCAGATAAATTAATCTTTAACTGAGGTTTAAAGTTTATAGCTGTGCTAGATATAATCTTTAGTTTAGAAAATGATTAGTAATAATCATTATTGTATTTATCTGAGGTGGATGGTGTCAAAGTTGTGAGTAGAGTGAATTTGAGAGTGATAAATAAAAATGTAACAAAAGTAATGATCAAGTTTTTCATTTAGTGTAATCCTTCTTTGTCTAGTGAGTTATTCCATCCGCCTTTTGCCAGAAAATTTGGCACACATTCATTTATATGTATTTACACATAAAATAAAATTTACATATATACAATTTTTCACGAATAAATGGCCATTGTAAAAACTCAGAGCCTTTGGTTTAGTGATTGTCTAGAGATTTAGGTTGACTGTGATAAAGGTTAGGAATATTTACAAAATATTGATTTTGAAACATTTCTTTTATTTGCTTGACGTTTTTAATGTTGATTTAATGGCTTTCGATTCATTTTCAACGAAGAAAAGAATCTCAAAAGATTTTTAACATGTGTGTGTGTTTAAATCATGTACTATTTTGTGAAAAAATCTTTTTTTTTTAATTGTAATAAATCTACTAGTTCAGGTAAATGTATCCCAGAGACAAATAAAAATCTCTTTTCCAATCTATAACGTAAAAAAAAAAAAAAAAGGCCCGTAAATAAAAACATCTGTAATTTTTTATTAACTATATAATCAAACTTTGCTATAAACACAGCCTCAGGTTCTATTTCAATGTTTTGTTTAGAATTCTAAATAATGTACATTTTTGAATGAAAGACATCATATAATTTCCATCCCTCATTCGTCATAGCATTAGCCGGGAAGCGAACCCGCTCGACCACCAATGCTTGACTAAAAATACTTTTTATTAATATTGTAGAATAGACTACTCAAATTCAAAACATGAAAGTATTTTTACACATTTAATGTTTAAAAAAAATGTTGGAGATTTTTTGACATCTTTTAAATGTAAAAAATTTGATTATTTACTTCTAGAATTGTAAACTAAATTTTGAAATAAAATCTGGAACTGTTTTTCACTTCTGTTCTAGCAAGGGTTGAATTAAATATTCAATAAAAAATTGCAGACGATTTATTTTCAAGTCTTTTTTTTTTTATGTTACAGACTTGAGAAAAGAAAAAAAAATCCTGGCTTTTGGACACACTTTACCCGAACTAGTAGAAGTAATTTTGTTTCAGTATTGATTTTGACGCTCACTAAATCTGAAAAATTTGAAAATATTGCTGTAAGTCAAATTATAAGAAAATGTTACCAGAAACAAAATACATTGCTTGTAATTGTAAAATCAATCCTTTTAAATTTATTCTGATTGCAAAATTTTTGAAAATATATAGACGGGCCGCTTGTGCGCAAAGTAGTAAAAGTTCAATAGATTTTGTGCTCACAGAACCCCAACTATAACCAAAGACCGCGCATATTATTATAATCACTACAAAAAAGTAGTTTCTATTTTTATAGACAGCCCATCGATATTTATCTGATAAACCTAGATTAACTTGGGATCTTCATCTTCTGGCTTAGACTAAATAAATACTAATTTCTAAGTGCTTATTGATTGTTTGTTGGAATTGTTAGAAACCGTGTAGGTACCAAGAAAAAAACAATTTTAAGCTTTTTATGAATTAAAAAAAATCAGGATTTATTCAACCTGAACTTGAACACTAAGTTATAGACATGGAAGCAGATGAACCATTTATACATGTACATACAATCATATATAGATAGATAAATGAAAAATGATCATCAAATAGCTACTGTAGACACTAGTCTGAGGTTTTCAACAAAAAAAACTCGAAAATAATTAAAATAGACAACAAGCAATTATTAAATAGCTGCCTCAATGGACTATTCTAAGATTGGTTGAAATTAAAAACATTTTCAAATTTTATCATTTTATCTGAATTCAAATCTCAGACCACTCTTTCAATATATACTTACATATATAGCGAAAAATCAATCTCTTATTTTAATATGAGAAGATTGAATTCTAAATATTCTTTTTGTGTATTAAATAAATGTCAAAATGACTATCAACTAAATATTAAACATCCAAAATAGCAAAGATTATTTTAATAAGAAATCTTTACATTCCTACAATTATAATTATCTTCATCGTTTAATTACCCACACACATATACATATATATTATAAAAATTGGAATATACCGCATATCAGTCCATCTGACTGAGAAATTATTCTCTTCAGCAGTCAAAGAATTATACTTAACGTTTTTAAAAAAATCCCATCTATAGTCTCAGAGATCAATTCTGTCGAAGTATGCTTATTAATGCTTTGATGAAATCTTATTTATTCTTGTCAAGGCTATGGCTCCTGGTGCAATGTTGTGTCTCGAGTTATAATAAGACTGTGTGTAAATTAAAATCTTTTTTATTTGATATTTTTTAGATAGTTGTCTATTCATAGTTGAAGAACAATTAACAGAAGTTTCTGCATTTTATTTTATACTTCATGATCAAATGACTTTTTTAAAATGTTGCTAAAATAGTGAACCTCCCTAAGCCTGGAATGAACGAAGTATTTTCAACTTTGTTAAAAATATTAAGTTTTTACAGAATGTTAACTATTTCATAGTCTCTCTTGGAGATCCATTACCTTATATAAAAATATACCTTTAGATATACAATATGCAAAATGATTCATGTATAATTAAAAGGACCTATCAAATGGCAGTTAAGTTGATAAAAAAATATTTTCACATGTCGCAAAGAATCAGATTAAATCATTTCTTTGAATACAGTATAATGTAAAAAAAAATCAACCTGTCCCATTGCAGTAATTGAAAAAATGATTTAAGAATAAAATTAGTTATAAACATTAATGTTATTTGGTGTAGTTAAGTGTAAGAATATGTTTAAGTTAATATTTATTTACGTGAATAGTGAATAGTGCACTGAGGATTTAATATTACTCCAATTAATTTCACATTCATAGTGCTAATTAATTATTTATTACATGTATAATAATAATAATAATAATAATAATAATAATAATAATAATGTTATTATTATTAGCATACTTTCATGCATTAAATAGATATAGATATTGAAGACCTAACAGGAATTATAATGCATTTTTCTAGTTAAATTTTAGTTATATTGTATTTGGACAACTTATCAATTAAAATTGGCATTGGAAACAGTCATGTCATCTAGTTTGTGGGTTCATACTAAATGGCTTGATTTCAGTTCACAATGTCATATTTTAGAAATTGTTTATCTGATTCACCATAATTTGTCTAATAAAAACGTAAACAAATCTTATTTTATGCATAATATTTACACACAGACACACACACACACACATATATATATATATATATTGTAACCTTCCAGGTTGGCACCAGAAAGAAATGTGGGAAGGTCACATTTGTGCTAACAATGGCTGAAAGTAAGTAGTTGAGAAAAATGAATTATGATATAATCTAATATTTAAAATTGAGTTTTTAAAAAAACTAAACTTAAATTGTGATATAATTTGCTAGTTGAAGTTAGGATTTTAACAAAATCAAAATTTTAAATGGGTATATTGATTGGTGGAGTTTTGGACTATATGTTTAGTGGTAGATGTTTGTGTATAGTAAAGGATTTACATATCATAATAGGCAGACGCATAAATACATTATTAATTAGAATTTGCTTTAATATATTTTATTTTATAAGTTTCTGACTATATATTGTCTTAGAATCTTATGTTTTAAAAATGATAAAGATTATTTGTAATAGTAAATAACATTTCTAAAATTAATAATTAGTATTTAATATTTTTTTTATTACTATATTTATTATATTCAAACATTGCATTGTTAAAATTTTTATAAATAATATTTCTGGCAAGCTTCCAAAGTTGATTGTCATAGAAACACAGAGGGTGTGAGTGGAGAAAAATATAGAGTGTAAAACTTGAAAGTAAAAAAAAAGGCTCCGAGGAAGAAGAAAAAAAAGGAAACTTAAAAGAATCAATAACTCTCTAAAAGTATTACAAATATTAAAAAAAAAACATCGCAAGGATTCTAATGATATGTTTATGGAAAATTTCTATTATACTACTGGAGTAATAAAACCATGAAGAGATAGACCCATAGGGATGCCAGCCTTCAAATTTCTGCCAAGGCAATGGTCCATTCATTACTTTTAAAATTACCTTGATGTCAAGTAAGATAAGTAATTATAATTTATTTCAAGATATTGCCGAAAGTAGGTAATATTAAAATGGCAAAATTGTATAAAATACAGTTAGCACCAATTTTTTTTTATTAGACGCTAAACCAAATGCCTAATTATAAATTCTAATCATTTTTTATCAATCTTCTGCAAATTAAAATTTAAAATAAAAAAAATTATTTACTTAATTTTATAACCAGAGGATCATTTTCTGCCGTATAACTTTGCTAGTCACGTATATATAGTGAAAGAATGTCAATGCATGCAAATATCATTTTAAACGCCCATCATGGGATTCTAGGATAAAAAAAAACTCTTAGCATTCTTAACAAGTTATGCTTAACAATCGGATAGACATTTTTTTTATGTTATAATTTCCATTGTTTTTAAAATTAATATGTATGTTTCTTTAACTTTCAACTTTCAGTTTTCTTTTAAAAAAACTTAATATGTAATAAAGGGGATGTTGACAAATAATTTTTTTTTGATTACAATAGATGTATAAACAATTTTTTGTTGTTGTTGTTTTGTGCTCTTTTTAAAAAAAATAAAACAAAATAATGTAATTTCATTATCATTAGGATGTGATAATTTATTATTTTGTATGATTTAAAAAGTATATAATAGGTGATTCTGGATATTCAGATGTGTGCGTAATGCTATAGATTATTATTTTAAAGATGTTGTATTTATTATGCAATTTAGTTAATGAAGTATAATTAAAAAAAAATAATGAATTAAAACCTTATCTGTTATAAGTTCGGTATATAGGAAGGATATTGAATGTGAATTGAAGGTAGAAATAGTCAAGGGACAATTAGATTATGTAGATTAAGTTTGGAGATATTCGTTAATTCTTAAGCATATAAGTATAAGTGTTTGGTTATTATTTTTTCCTTGCCTTTATTTATTTTGTATAGTTACTGTTAGATGACTTGCACCGATTGTAACAGATAAGTGTTAAATAATTTTTTTTTATAATATGTAAAAGATGATTGATTTGTGACATCATACAAGTTTATAAGTAATCTAATAAGATATATTTCATGAATACATTATGTTTACAATATAATCACATGCACATATTCGAAGATAGATATATGATTAACATATTAAATAGTAGTCAATTTTAATTTTACCTTAGAAGAGATGTAACTGGTTATCAATGTGCATATATAATATTTTTTTTTTATTATAATTATTTTTTTTGTCTATTTATTTAAAATATTTTTTTAATAAATACTTTTAATGAATTAAAAGTCTAAATTAATTGCTTGACTATTTACGTTCGATTCTTCATTTCCACACACACACACATTTGGTTAATATAACATAGTTATAGAAGATACAAGTTTGTCAATATAAGTCAGGTTTTATTTAATTTGTCTGATGGTAATAAATCTCAATATTACAATGCCAATAATACACTTTACTTTGCTTGGAATAGATAGTGATATGGATATAAAAGTACCCATTCCTAATTCTTATCTATCCTATAATAAATGTAATAATTGTCAATTTTGCAATAGTTTTGGTATTGAATAGATGCTCTGAACATATTTAAATTAATCGTATACTATTATTGTTTATAGAAATTTTATCATCCTTGTTGGCCTCATATATAAAGACCATATCCTATAATCTCAACTGAGCTAAGCCATAGAACAATTTATAATTATAAATTTATTCTATCTTGTATAGAATTGGCACCTGGGCAATTATAAATAAGTGAAAAGATGGAGGTTATAGGTGAGGGTTAAAGTGACCTGATATATAGATTAAGGTTAAAGTGACCACCCACCACCCAGTCATGGGGCCTGATGGTTGTGGGGTCTGAGTTATATATATATATATATATATATATATATATATATATATAACTGTCACAATATATACACTTGGTCATATATATATATATATATATATATATATTGTGACCAAGTGTTTTTACACATTGTTCCCATTACCTATCTTGGCATAATAAATTTCTGCATTTACTTGATTTAACAAAATAGTTAACTAATAAATAAAGGAATAAAAGAGACAATGGTTTTGTTATATATAACACTTCAGTGCAACTTGTATGCAAAGTAGATGCATTGTTATATTTATTATAAACATAATAGTTTATATTTTTTTGATAAATTCCAATTATTATTAAAATAATAATTAGATTAGAATGTATGCAAGAAAGTAATGACTAAATAATATTATAGTAATAAAGTTTGTAGAAGATAAAAGAGTAAAAAGAATAAAGTTCATTTAAAGATAGCTTTTTTAAGTTTAAAATAGTAAAGTAAGAGTTAAATTTTGGTTTATTATAATTTAGCTGTAATGCTCATTAAAGTTATTTTTAATACTTAATATCTTTAAAAAATTTGTTAGTTAGTTGTAATAAATTATATGGTAGTTATTTAAAGAAGTAATTAATAAGTTAAATTTAAAGCTTAAAACATCATTTCCTTCATTCATATATGTTGTGTGTGTGCATGAATGGATAAACTAATTTTTATAATTAATAAAATAGTTTATTTTGAGTTACACAAACTCATAAAAAAATTATAATATTAGTTTAAGTAAACCTGTAATGGATAAAATATTTATTAATTTAAACTTTATTAAATTAATATTATAATGAGATGCAATTAGCAAATGAACAAATAATATTTAATTATTTTTTTATTATAATATTATTTTTTTAAATAAGAAACTTTGTGTAACTTTCTTTCAAATTAAGTTTGTTAGACCACATGTCAATTTGAAAATATCTAGATTAAAGTGCCATCATTTGCTGATTGACTTCTCTTGGAGTTAAGTTTTTTAAAAAATAATAATCTTTGTTTATTGATTATTAATGAGAAATTGATAGCTAAAAAAGTACTATAAAAGAATTTTTTGTTTGTTGGGACCACTGAATCTCTCTCTGTCTCTCTGACACTCTCAAAGGTTTTTATTCTCTCTGGCTCATGCTTAAATTTTAAAAGTGTTAATTTTTTATAATTATTATTTTTATTTAAAAGTGTTAAATATTGAACTTAGTCATCTTTAAACCTACAACGTACTGCTGTTAAACTTACAGATAGCCTCATTTCTTGTTATTTAATGTCAGTTTAAACTTTTTTAACTATTGCATAATGCTATGAAGGAACTTTATGTTTATTTTTAGTAAATTTAGTCAATTTAAATTCAAAATGTATTTCAACAGGAAGCAAGTGATATGTTTAATTACATAAATTGTAAAATATATGCAGAGCATTTTTCCAGTTCATGTCCAGTTGCTTACTTATCTTATAAACAGGAGAAGATTTAAAAATAAAATTAAAATGCAAGCTATGAATTATAATTTAAAATATGTTATATTAATTTTTTCTGCTCAGCAATAACACTAATAATTATTATAAAAACTGTTCCTTTAAGAATGATTTTAAAATATTTATTTGAATTAGCTATATTTTAACATAATTCTTCATATATGAAAGAAATATACTGGAGGAATTTCACTATTATTCTAATAATTTCCATGTTGGTAATAAATGTGAATAAAATATTCATCAAACAAATAAATATAGAGTTAAAAGAAATATTGCTAAAGATGTTTTATATACTGCATATTTTCTGCTAACTACTGCTTCATATAATATTGAAATAAAATTATAGAAGTTGAAACTGAAAAATGTTATCTTTATTAGTATATGATAATTTTAAAAGTTTAAAACCTGCTTCTTGAAGAGAAGAAAAATAAAGCCATATTATTAGTTAAACAAACCTGCAGGATCCCAAGATATAATCAGCTAAATAAAAATGATTGCATTCCACCATCAACATTCCCATTTTCACTGGCTTTCTGCTTTATGTTAATTTTTTTATACTATTAAAATGGGTATAAATCTAAAACTAATTTAGTTTAAGAACTATATACTATGTTGTGTATGGAAATCTTTGGCCATGTTTAAAAAATGTTTTAATTTGAGCCTAAACAGAACTACAATGAAACTTGGCCTACAAATAAATTTTAAAAAATCTTCCCTCTGGAATATAATGTCTGGCAAACAAATTAACTCCCCCTTTTCTGCAAAACCCCAAAGATATCTAGGTTTCCCAATCTTCAAACCTCCAACTGCAATGGCAAAAGAGTTCAAGATGCAATCCTCCAATCAACTGATGCCATCATCACTTCACTCTCTAGAGTATACCTTTCATTATATGGAAAGGTTGGCCTCCTCAACATGATTTATAATGCCAAAAATCATATATTATCTTCCATTCATAAAAATGTTTAAACAGTTTCAAAATAAAATTAAACAATTATGTACCAAACTTTTCTGGAGAGGAAGGACAGTTGCTATTAGCTTGCAAGGTATCCAATGACCATGCAGGTTCAATGGACTATCATTCCACTTGATACAGGCAATCATTTTACAAAAACCCACAACACTGTACATAATCTTATCCTCTCCTATGGATACTCCAACATTATTAAAAGAATTACACTGACTGATTGTCCTCCGCCCTTTTTCAGGTCATGGATAGCATTGCTAGTAGAACACCTACAACTTTATAACCTGATGATGCCCTCTAACCATAACTAAAAAATCACCTTATGGGAAGCATACAATCTAATCAACTATAATCAACAACCCATTAAAAACAGCCTAAATATAACAAACCAAAGCCTCATTACATACTTCAAAAGATGGAGTCTGGAACCCAAATTCCTTGACTTTCATCATTAAAATTAATCTTAATGCGCTCCCCATGAATTGGTTTCTTTATCACCAAAGAGGTTTTTCTAGCATTGACCCAATATGTGGTCTGTGTTCTCATGAAGATGAAACCATAGATCATATTATACACCAGTCCCAAGACTTAAAACATTGAAATATATAATCATCATCAACTCCAACATAAGATCTCACATTATTTTCTCACTTGAAAACACCATTCATAATGGAACTTTTTCAATAATAAGGCTTTCTACCTTTGTCCTTTATGCCATATGGATAGTGAGATGCAAATCTCTCATGGAATTACCCCTGTCACAAATCATACCATTGTTTTATCAAACATTCAAAAAAATCAAGAAACATGATCAGCTCATTGACTCCAGTAAAGTCTTTAATGACACCCAGTCTTTAACTGCTTTATCATTTTCCTGATTATCAACTCCTACCTACCCAGCATTATAGATTAGGCAATTTTAAAAGAAAATATTCATGTTTATATTAAAAATGCTAATACCATTAAACAAGTTCTTAGTTTCTCATATTCTACACAAAATTCATCATTATACCCAACCACATAAGTGTATAACAATTGCATTCTCATAACATAATCTAGCCAGATGGCAAACAAAATGTTAATATAATGATGTTATTGTACAAATTATTTTTTATAAGGATGTAATCACTATTTATTGATAATAAAATTTTTGTTGAAATGAAGTAATTTGAAGCTTTGCAGAACAGTTTACCCATCAAAGGAGAACTTCATTCCCTTAACAGAGTGCCCAGTATGGAGAAAGTCTGCTAATGAACTAAGGTTTTGTGTTTGGTAAAAAAAAAGCAAAAAAATATTCTGTGCAATATTTTTCTTTTGTATTTTGCTATATTTTCAGCAATACTATTTTAGTATTATAATTGCATCAGGTAATTTATTCATGTATTTTAATTTTAATGGGCTTATCAGAATGTGTAGATATTTTACACATTATCAGGTAAATATTTTTATTATATGTGTTGGTATTTGCTGGATAACCAAACTAAATTATATTTTGACTTAGCAGAGATATTCATCTCTCATTATTACTATTTTTAAAATGTATGGTATTTCATTCATTTATGAGTAAAACAGCTAAAATATATGTCAAAAGTTTGATATTTTGCATAAATGCAATAATAATAATGGTTATATTTTCATGCACTTGAGAATTATTATTCTCACATCCTTATTTATTTATCAGTCATGTTCACATATTTTCTATAAATTTGATATTTTATATTCTATATATGTGTGTATTGTTACTTTGTGCTAAAATTTTATATGCTATTAATTTTCCTAATTCATATTTCATAGTCATTTGACTGAATTGCACATTGTTGGTTTCAGACATTACTTATTGTTTATTATAATTTAAAGTTGAATATTATTTTAGTCAGTTACAGTGTTAAGTTTGTATCTTGATCATCAGTTAGTTTATAGTATTGATTGACCTCATAATGTTAGGCCCTACTTTTTTACTTTTATTATTGTGCTTTATGAAGTGGACAAGTTCCCCCATTATTATATGCTTTTCCATGAGTTGATACTGCTTTTCTCTTGTGATTATTATCACGTTTAAAGTTATCTAAAATCCTTAAGAGGATCATATATATTTGGTATGTCTTTCCACATTTTTCTGATGTGCTGTGACAAAGTCCAGGCATCCTCTTTTGCCTCAGAAATAGGTATTTGGAAGCCACCATTCTTATTGATATTTTCTTGCTATGTGAAGCCTATGCTTTGGCCTATCACTCATGATCTTTTTAAATCTATTTTCTCACCATGGTAGGTAAGGTTATTTTTCAGCTTTATGCATGATAACAATGATAAGCTAGTTTTGCAGGATTTCATTACTTCAGGTTGCACTCTGTTGTTTTAGTGCTAAAAGATGTATAACAATGTCTGTATTGTGTTATGATGTTATAATCAGCCACAAGCAAACCAACAAGAGATAATAGTTTTTAAATATTTATTTGTAAGCATATGGTCATTATGAGCAATCCACATATTCTATGTAATTGTTTTATTGACTAGAATTTTACACTGATGGATGTGTACGTCATTTACATTAAATATTTTGGTATTATAATTATGTGGATAGTAACTTATTAATAATATGCATGCAGATGACTTCTGATGAGTGATCCATATTTTTCTTTCATTCAGTTTATTTAATAGTACAGAATGTTAAGCAATATGAAATCTTTTACTTTAATCTGATATTAATTTTATTATGCCAGCAATTGATTTAAGTTTATTTAACTGATAATTCAAATTATTAATAAGTCAGTTCATTAACAAGGGTTATTAATGATTATTTTTAAAAAATAAGTAACTTAAATAAAATTATGTTACTTAGTTATTGTTAGTCTGGTATAAGAGTTTAGATTTATGAAACCCAAAATTGTTTATGGAATCATCTAGTGGAATTAAGGTGTATAAGAGTAAGCTACTGTTAACCTTACATGTGATCAATTTTTTTATTGGCTGAGTGAGGCAAAACTCTGAACTTTTAATTGGTCAATTCACAAACTCAGTGATAAAAATATATTTATCTTTTAATATTATATTAATTTTAGTTTCATTTGCAAAAAAAAATATTAATAATTTGTCAGGTTATGAAAGTAAATGAAAGTTTTTTCAAAAATATATTTTTATTTATAATTATAAAAATATTCAATAGCGGAAAAAATAAAAAAATAAAAAAATCATAGGAAATTACAAGTCATGTAAACGTCATTGTGTCCCTCCTCAATTTACGTTATTAAAAAAGTTAAGAATTTTTTAGTAAAATCTTAGCATTTTTCTAAAAATAATTATATTTTCAGCATATTTTAACCAAAATACATTATAATATGTAAATAAATGCCAGAAAAATATTCTAAAACTTTTAATCTTTGTTTGAAAATCAAATAAACAGCTTGGAGCAATCTAAACTCTTAACAGGTATATCAAAATTATTGCTACCAATGGTTTCTTTTTCAATTTATGTTCATGTAAAGTATACAATTTTTTAATAAAACCTTACTACTTTTGTAAAATAACTATATTTTCAGCAGATTTTATAAAAATAATTTACAATATGCACAAAAAAATAATAAAAAAAAAAACACTCTAAAACATATATTTTCATTTTCAGCAGTGAAAATTATTTATTGGCAGTCTTTTTTTGACCAAATAATCATCAGCCAATCAGAATTGAGAATGGATGGCCTCCTTTTTTTGTTAGACTTAAAACATTCCTAATGGCTCAGCCAATCAGCATTGAGAATGGATGGCCTCAGCCAATCAGCATTGAGAATGGATGTCCTCCTTCTTTTGTTAGACTTAAAACATTCCTATTATTGATTTTTTTACTTGTAAAATAATTCAAGAGAAAGCAGCAACTTACAGGACTTTTTCTAAACTTTCAAAGAAGCATAAAATCATCATAGTAGCTCAAAAAATGACCGATTTCAAGTGATCTAAAGCCATTGACATGAATGAGCATCAAAACCTCACGAAAGGTTAACTCTCAATTTTATTAATATTGTTTAATAAGTTGATTTGTGTAAAATCATTTGTTTCAAACATTGGTTTGTCTGTTTGCAAGGCTAAAATATGCTGGTAGGGAACTTATATTCAAGAAAACATTTTTAACAGAGCTATCTTGACAATAATTCTAAAAATTTGTATAAATTTTGTTTTATCATTTTAGTAACTGTAAATAAAACTATTTATTATTTATTTTAAAACAAATATAGTTTCTGTTTATTTTTTTTGTATGCTGTTTTCTTGGGTTCACAATCTTTATTATTTTCATTTAGTTAATGATATACAGAATATATTAATATTCATGGAAATAAAATAAAGTCATGCATATAATTGTGATTTCTAAGTGAAATCAAGATAACAGATAGGTAAACATTTGCAGACACAAATAATAATAATTTGCATTAAGATTTATGTCAACTGTTTCTCTTCTAAGAAGGAAGATTGTATAATATGGAAATGAAGGTTTCTTGATATTTCAGGAGATTATCTATACTATTTCAGACTGCACATGATTAACTTATTTAGATATTGAATGACTATTTTATTTTAAGGTCCAATTACATTTAATTACTTATGAAGATGGTCTGTGGGAGGGTGGAATGACATAAAAAGCACTCTTGTCTTTCTGTAATCTTGAGTGACATCCTGGGTAAAAAGCTATGACTATTTCCAATTTAAAAATATTTTAATTAGGCAATTAGATATTAGAATAAATATCCTTTTATGTAATTTTAATGAGTATTGTTATTTAATAGTAGGAAGCAGTCACAACAAGAAGAATGTTTTTCCTCTATAGTCAGCCAGGATATCATTCAATCATTCATTTAACCATTTATTTATTTAATAGGCAACATTACATTATAGTACAATTTACAATGGTACTCAATTTTTTTATGAACTCCCAAGTAAAAAATCCATATGCCTTTTTTCATATTAATTAGTGTTTATGGAAATAATTAATATTTTTAGCATAATTATTAACATTAAAACTACAAAAATAGATATAAAAATCAACACATTTATTTAAAGGGAGAAGAAAAATCCACTTTTCTACATTAGCTAGAATAATATTCACTAATTTATGATAAAATTATTTTATACTTATTAAAAAACTATGAGAATAATAAAAATAGTCTTAGAATCAATAAATTGCCTATACAAATATTCTTTCTGCTTTACAAGTTAAATGTGAACAATCATGGCCATTTTGTATAACCTGACTGTTGCAAGTCTTTTTATTAAAATTTATTTCATTTGTTATTAAGTTCTGATACCTAGGCACAAAAATAAAAACTAAAATATAAATTTATTATCATTCTATTAAAAGTTTTTAATATAGGACACCAATACTAATATCAGTGTACAGACCATGCTAATGTTATTCTAATTTCCAGACAAACAAAAGTTTGATATATACTGTGATCCCAGGAAGTCCTGGATTTGATTTAAATTGTGTTCAGTAAAACCTTAATCTGGATTTAGAGCACATATTTCATTCCTAATACATGGAGTTTTTTATTAATATACTTAATGAATGAATACTAGTATATAACATTTATTTAATTTTTACAAAGAAGTATACATTAATAATTTCTTTGATTATAGTTGGAAATTGTTGTTGAACTATTTTAATTATAAATTAATATGTAATGTATACTTACAATTTTATAAATGTATCATAAAAAATCAGTATATATACAATACCCATATATATGATTTTAATATATATATATATCATTAATGTTTTTTAAAATAAAAATAAAGTTAATTGTAATGTTTTAACATAAAAAATCATTTTTATTAAATTATAAATAAAAACAAAATTAATGCAAATTTATTTATATTTATTTACAAATAAAAAATGAAAAAGAAAATATGTGTAGAGTGTTTTAGTTAGATAAAGTAAATGTTGATTTCTTTTTATGATGATGCAATCGTATAATCCAGAAAAAATTATGCTAATTTGAATAATTACTTAAATGTAATTATACTTGATCTTTTTTAGATAATTCAAAGTAAAAAAAAACCTTTATATATATGTGTGTGTGTTTGTGCTTATGCTGGGTTGAACATGTTGCTAAAAACGTGACCCTAGATGATTAAATGTAGTCATAAACTCCACCCCAAAAAATTGTAAAAGACTTAGAGTAAGACCAGATGTGAGATAAATAAAAAATGAAGTGACATGGAAAAGGGAATCTAGAAATCAAAGACACTAATTTAATATTGAAGACTCCTTTCATTATTTATTGGATTGATAATGATTAAAAATAACTGAAAATAATATGTGTGGTGTATGTAGGTTGGTGTGGAGATTTATAGTCCATTTTAAAGAAAGCCATGCCAAATACCACTAACATTTGATTGAAAAATGTGTATAGTGATCAATAGAAAGAATTTTTAAAACAAATATTATTGCTATAAACAAAATCAAATTTTATTTTTTTTCTATATAGTTTAAAGCAGGCCAGAATGAAAATGATAGAACGTCAAATTCGAAACTAAATATTTTTGAATCAATGCTCAGCCTATTACTTCTCATATGACTTCCTGAATGACTAATCATCACTTTTCTATTTCAGTCTTTTAATAATCACATCTTAATATTAAAAATTGTAAAAGTTTTTGACAAATTGGATTTTATATTGGTTTCATAGAAAAGAAATTATTTGGGACAGATTTAACAATCTTCTTAATAGTTCAGAAATTTTTTTGAAGATAAATTTGCTTGTCAGAATCGTTTACAAAAGTTAACAAAATAAATGTATAGTTAATAAAAACCTAATAACCGTCATCAAAACTGCATCTGCAGATACAATATTCATTGCAAATTAAGTTCACTTAAGTGCAATATAGACTACAAATTATATTACTTTCTAAAAATTTTTGAGATAGAAAAACATCACGAGTAAAAATATACTGTCTGCCTATAGATATGTTATAGAGTCTCTAACAGTAATGAATCCATTTTATAACAATGAAGATACTAAGAATTTTACAAAAATAAAGAATTATTAATTTGTCAAAGGAACTATCAAATTATAAATTATATAAATGAAAAAATAATTTTAAAAATCTTACCAAGATTATAGTAATCAAAAATAGATATTTAGTTTTGTTTAATTGCCTACTTATTAAATAAAAATTCTAGTTTATCTCCATCAATGATGTAAAGAACTATTAATGTTTATGCCTGGAAAAGTTTATGATAGTAATAGAGTAATTGATTCTAGAGCTCAAAGTTTGGTGAATTGTAGCTCACCTCTTCAGGTAGAGAAGCATCTCATAAACTCTCAAGCTATATGCAATTAAAATATTTTATTGCTGTAATTTTAAATTAAATTGTGTGTGAGGAACTTTGTCTAAGTATTATGGCAATGATGAGATATAAAATTAGATAGTACAAGTTTATTGCCCAGTTACTCTATTCATCTATGGGCAGAAAAATAAATATGCAATATATATCAGATCTCACTTAGAAAAATAAAGTTTAAATGCTGTGGTTTTATTTATTCAAAACAAAAGAGCCTTTGGAAAATTTTTAATCTAATAAATTTAAGACATTTTTCAAGACCTTGAACAAAACATTAATTGCTTAATAGAATCTCCTTCAAGCTTATTCAGACATTAAAAATAAATTATATCAATAAGAACATCTAATAATTTTATATGTACATAATTAATTAATTGGTTTTAATATTCTTAGAAATATGCAAATTTTGTAATTTATTTTATAACACAATTACCAAGACTTAATAAATTATTTATTTTATAATTTTCTTAAGAGATGAAAAATGTTTTTTCCTGATATATATATATATTGAAACAGATAGGCTGTTTCTCATATAAATATTCAAAAGACCCCCCCCCCCATTTAAAAACGTCTAGCATGATTCAGTCTAATTGGGAACGCAAAAAAGCTATGATTTGTTTAAAAAAATCATATTTTTAATTTTGTGATTGATGGATTTAAATAAAATGTTAAGTCATCTTATTTTTTTTTATCTGCCTCAATAAAAAAAAAAGAAATTAATTATCCAATCATTAAAAAGAAAAAAAGAAAAGATACTTGAGTTAAACTGAGGCAGTATCAAATTAGGCACGTCGTCGGAAGAAAAGAATTTTTTTTCTCTCTCTCGTCTTACACAGAGAAGCAGAACATATTAAATTTTTTTAAAAAAAAAAAGAAAGTGTATTACTTAATTCTTTTGAGAGATTAAAATATAGTTTTAACAGAACGTAAAAATGGAAAAAGAAACCTTTGCTAGAGGAATTATGATAATAATGGGGTAATTTAGCGGCTTCACTCTCTCCACGCTGTGCCATGACTTTCCATAGATGAAATAACCTGCCTTCTTTAGAGTAAACTAGACTGCAAAACTGGAAGGTAATTATGTTATAGGAATGTTTAGACATCTTTACCATAAATTATAAATTGACATCATGAAATATCTACATAAAAATTATTTTTATAAAATATTAAAACATATTTATCATATGTTATGAAGTGAAATTATGAAACGGTTGCATACGTTTTGTTTAATAAAATATTAAGACATCTTTATCATACGTTATAAAATGAAGTTATGAAATAATTACCTAGAATTTGTTTTATAAAATATTAAAACATCTTTACCATATGTTATAAAGTGAAGTTATGAAATAATTACGTAGAATTTATTTTGTAAAATATTAGAATGTTTATCATACTATAAAAAAATAGTTATAAATTATTTACAAAATATTTGACGTATTTATTATATGGTTAGAAATACTTTAATTACTAAAATACCCCACTTTATTATATGAATATCTTTTATATTTGACTAAATATAAATCCTTTATGTATAATATCCTTATATTTGACTAAATAGAAATGTTTAATTACAAAATAAATCCACCTTTATGTATATGAATATATTTTATATTTGACTAAATTATAAATATTTTTTGAATATACCTTTATATTTGCTTAATTAGAAATTTTAATTACTAAATATAAACTATTCGTTAAAAATAATTATTGTATAAAAAATTACCCCATTTTTTAATAAAATAATTATTGTATAAATATTTGTTTTTTTTTTAAAAATTAAAAATTATTGTATAAAAAAAGTATCATTATAATAAATAATATTGTTGAATAGAATATTTCAATTTTTCAAAAAATGTATTGTTGATAGAGTTTCAATTCTTTATAGAATTTAAAAATATTGTAAAAAAAATTTTTTATAAAAAGTTATCTGATAGATTTTGTTAGAATGTAATTAATTGTTATTTAATAATTTTTTGTTACTAAAAATTAAATTGTTATCCATTGTCCTTCTTTTTGTTTATTCATCCTCATCAGTTATAGCACTTCATAATCATCCTTCTAGCTACTCGACATAACTAGACCTACCATCAGGTTGTAGTAGCGGACCTATTTTAAAAAACATAAATATTTAGTCTTCTTCTAGGTACTACTCTCTGAGAGAGGAAATATTGTTGTAGGAGTACATCCATAAATTCAATTGATATTCCTTCCTACAGCATCTCAAAAAAACAAATAAAAGTTAGTCCATTCATTTGCACCCATTTTCCATACCTAACAATACTCTGTTACTTGGGCCTACTTACCTTATCCACGTTAATTCCACCCTACTTGAGTCCATCTACTACCTACTCATAGCATAGCATCATTCGGATATAAGTGTATGTGTGTGAAGTAATTTGTTCAGGGAGGAAAAATAAAATCAAAAAAAAAAACAAAAAGAAAAAAGAGAAGTATAGTCATGGTGGAGAGAGAAGCACTAAGTCAGAACAAGGAAAAGTGAACAGAAACCAGAAAAAAAAGAAAGCCTGTTAGGTATGATATAGAAAAAAAAGAAATAATAAGAATAGGAAAGAAAAGAAAAAATTCAAAGTTAAAAAAATAAAAAAATGGTAGATTAAAACCAATAATTTTAAAACAATGAAACCTATTACATGATTGAGTGTTAAAGAAGAAACAGGGTCAGTTGTTCTACCTTAAAAAATCGATTGTGGAATATTTTAAAAGAAAGAAAGAAGATATAAAGAAAAAAAATACAAAATTTAATTAGTCTAAAAAAATTCGTCAGAAGATAAAATAAAAAAAAAAAAAAGCGCCAATTAGAAATAAAAGTCGATAAAGAAAGAAAAAAAAGAGTCTCACAATAAAAAAATATATTAAAAATAAATATAGTTTATATTAAAAAAAATAATTACAATTTAAAAAGAACATAAAAAATTAAATACAAAAATATTCCCTATTAGAGGATCTATCATTTAGATAAATAAGTAGGAAAGGTTGGGGTGTATGTTAATTTTTTTACATGTTGAGATGGTAGTATTGACATGTTGACATTTGTTATGTCAAGTATATCACTAGACCTGATTGGTCAAGTATAGTGATATAGTCTCATGGATAGCCTTGTCTCATGGATAGCAATGATAGCCCCTAAGACTCAAAGTAGAGGTTGGCTAACAATCGTTTTTTTTTCTGGCTCCTATTCTTGTTGGATAATATTCTAGGTACAAGAGAGGTAGTGTTAAAAGAGATATTTTCTCATGTATGAGGTGGTGTATGGTAGTTTGTGTTTGGCCATTATTTGTCTCCATTGGAGGTTATTTCATTATTCACTTTTCCAGTCATTTCCCATATCATATAAAACAAGAGAGAAATAATGTGTATAGTAGATATAAACATTCCAATTTCATCCAAATTTGGTGAGGGGTAATGAAAATAGGTGTTTATATAAAATTAAAGACCCCCATTTAAAAATCTAGGTGATTCAGTAATTGGGAAAAAGTGTGATTTGTTTAAAAATATATTTTTAATTTTGTGATTGATGATTTAAATAAAATGTTAAGTCATCTTTTTTTTTTTATCTGCCTCAATAAAAAAAAAAGAAATTAATTATCCAATCATTAAAAAAAAAAAGAAAAGATACTTGGTTAAACAGAGTATTAAATTATAAAAAAAATTTTTTTTTCTCTCGTCTTAAAAAGAAAATATTAAATTTTTTAAAAAAAAAAGAAAGTGTATTACTTAATTTTTTGGAGTAAATATAGTTTTAAATAAAAAAAACTTTAGAGATATTAAATGGGTAATATTCATTTCCATATATTTATAAAAACTGTTTTTAAGTAAACTAGAAAAGAAGGTATTATGTTATAGGAATGTTTAGAATTTAATAAATATAAATATGAAATATACTAAAAATTATTTTTATAAAATATTAAAATATTTACAATGTTATGAAGTAATTAAAGGTTGATAGTTTTGTTTAATAAAATATTAAGATTTTATCTTTATAAATAAGTTATGAAATAATTACTAGAATTTGTTTTATAAAATATTAAAACTCTTTAATATGTTATAAAGTAAGTTATGAAATAATTACGTAGAATTTATTTTGAAAATATTAGAATGTTTATTATGTTATAAAAAAAAAGTTATAGAAATTTATTTTAAAATATTTGAAGTATTTATTATATGGATTAGAAATACTTTAATTATAAAATAAGTGTAATTTATGTATATGATATCTTTATATTTGTAAATATAAACCATTTATTTATGAATATACTTTATATTTGTAAATTAAAATCTTTAATTACTAAATAAATTAAAAATTTTTATATGAATATAGTTTTATATTTGTAAATTATAAATCCGAAAATTTTGTTTGAATATACTTTATATTTGAAAATAGAAATTTTAATTTAAATAAATCTTACTGTCCAATTTTTAAATAAATAATTATTGTTAAAAAATTTTGATGTTCTAAGGTTTTTTTAAAAATTAAAATAATTATTGTATAAAATAAATTTATTAGTTTTTATAAATGGTTAAATAATATTGTTGAATAGATATTTAAGTTTTTCATAAATAATTAAATGAATATTGTTGAATTAGATATTTAATTTTTCATAAAATTAAAATGAATATTGTTGAATTAGATTTTAAATGTCTTCTATAAATGAATTGTAAATGAATATTGTAAAAAAAGAACTTCTAGTCTTTATAAGTAAATAAAAGTTATATTGGATAGAAATAACTTTGTTAGAATTGTAATTAATTGTTATTTAATAAATTTTTTTGTTACTAAAAATTAAATTGGTTATCCAGTTGTCCAATTCTGTTTTGTTTTATTGCATCACTCATCAGTTATAGCACTGGTTCATGAGAATCTCATGCCTTCTGAGCTAGTCTGACATAACTAGACCTACAAATAGGTTGTAGTGAGAGGAACTCTAATGGGTTTTTGGGAAAAAACATAGAAATATTTAGATTTCAGTCTTATGGTAACATCCTCTGATGAGAGGAATATTGTTGTAGGAGATTAAATCTGATTAGGATGTCAATTGATAGTTCCTTCCTACAGCATGCTCATCAGAAAATTGTTACAACCGACATAATAAAAGGGTTGTATGTGGGTCCAGTGGCATATTATTTAGGTTCATCGGTGTATAATTTATTGTAGCAAAAATGTATAATAATATTTTGATTATGTAACACCAGTAATGGAGCACTGTAAATATAGGTGGCTGCCCAACCAGAATGTTAATATATGTTTTTAATGCAATAAGTTATATATGGAAAAAAAACTCAGATAATATTCCATCTATATCTGTAATCCATAAAAATCTTTGTTTTAATATATATGATATCAGCAGCACCTGCTCATAAATAAAAATATTCAATTTCAAGAAAAGAAATGGTTGAAAATCTATTGTGGTAGGGGGTTTTGCACACAAATCAATCTGTGGGCCACAAATACATCCAAATATAAAATATACTGACCCATTTTTCTGTTTATTTGACTTTTTAAATACTATCTTTTAACTTCTACTTAAATCATTTTTTCCTGAAATACTTAAACTTTATGATAAATTGAAGTTTATCAATATAATATATTCTCAACCACATTTTTCTTTAATAAAAGCACTTCAACATTTATTTTCTACAGAAAATAATTATTGTAATTGGGATTTACTTCTTCCATGAAAACCATGGTACAGTTTACTATAAAAGTTCTTTTAAGAAGTCTTCGATTATTTGTTTATTTTGAATATCTAATCTAATAAAGATGTGATTTTACAATAATGCACTTTATAGTGTCAAATTTAGCAAGTGGAAGAAAATATTGATTAGAATTTTATGATCTTGCCACTAAATTTTTAAAATTAAAAAACAGCAGTCTTAATGAAACTTTTCCAATGACTTTAAATTACATCCAAAATGTGTATAAGTTTCACTTTTTTTACAATAAATTAGGTAATAACTGAAATACATGTTTATTATATACCTGTATCAATATATGTAATATATAGGGTATATGAGCACAGACTTTCACATGACCCAACACTCTACACTCTACCTCATAACACTGATACAATTGAACACATATATGTGGAAAAGATAAATAATCACCAATATTCGTATTTCATGCTAAACCAGCAATCATCAGTTGGTCCAGATTATCATCTGTACACATAGATGCAATAAGTGCTAATCTTCATATTTTAATGGACAGACTTCAATCCACTCCACACTCCAACTCTTCAACCATCTATCCAATTGAAAATCTGATGACAGAAAGCTCAAAGGTCACCCTAAGGCCAATACATATCTTTACCTAGCCAATATAATTACACCTGGGTCTTGTTTTACGCGATAGATAGGTTCCTCAGAAAACACGTGCAAACAAAATTGTGCAAAAATAGACATAACTTGCCTTGAAAAAGGGGGATATGGACTGTGATTTTTCAAAACTCACATAAAAGCAAAGCACCAACGTAAAATTTACTTTAAAATTCGTGCAAAAAAAAAAAATAAGGAAATAAAATATGACTAATAAAAAATTTCAAATTTGAAAAAAATTGATACAAGACAAACTTTTTTAAACTATAATATTTAATTTTATTCAAAACAATATATTTTTATGCATAATTTACAGTAATTTATATTTTTTTATACACATTTTAATTAGTATTGCTATTTTCTGGTAAACAGGTACGTTTGCAAACTGATAAAAAAATCAGATTCTTCACAAGATTAAATACAACTAGCGCCAACGTCACTCTCATGTTGTGTTAATTAATGGTTTTCTGGTGACAATGTAATTAGTAATTAATCTAACAACTAAAAATTAAATTCTTATTTTTGTCTTTAATTTTCAATTTTAATTGTGCCCACTGTTATTACTCATCTTTTAAAAATAAACTTGCGGACACTAAATGATTAGTAATTGATTAAACGTTCTTTTTTGAAAAGCAAAAACAGAATGTGATTTAAAATGCAAAATTAACATGCACAATGTTTGAACAAATTTACATTATAATCTTGTAAAATTTAATGTGTGTATACATAAAATGTGGAAATCATGATTTTAATTTCATTATTGCATCAAATCTTACTATTATACAGCACTGAAAATATTGAAATTACTAAGTTGAAAGTCGAATTTCAATAATGTGCTATTACTTTCAATATAACGTGAGTACGTGAAATTTATTATTTAAAGTAATAGCACAATATCGGAGTTCGACTTCTGGTGAAACACGAATCGCATAACTTCAAAATCGTGTTAATTAAGACCACATAAAAAAAAGACACAGGTGTACATTATGAATCCCAATTGTCAAAATAACTCAACCCACATTTTTGACATCATCCACTTTACATAAATACAGTAATAATTCTTACTAATCAAGTACTACACTAGAGTTTGTCTCTAGAACAGATATAAACTTGAAAACTCAGTCAAACCTTAATATATCTAAATTGAGTTTTAAAGCTTATATCTGTGCTAGGGACAATTTCTAATTTAGTAAATGATTAGTAATAATTATTACTGTATTTATCTAAAATGGATAGTGTCAAAGATGTGGGTTGAGTGAGTTTGACACTCGTAATTCAAAGTGCAATTATTTAATATAAATAAATATTTTTCATATATGAGAAATATATATAAGAGAAGTTGACCTGGACCAATAGATGAGTGCTGGATCAGCATGAAATGCACTTTGGGGATCATTTGTCATTTATTGCATCTTTATTTATATGAATTTAAAAGTATATGTGTCAGTATTGAGGTTATTTAATATATTTCTAGCCAATATAGTTACAGTATACTTTTATTCTCTGTGATGAAATACTCTTATCTTTTATCTTGTTACAAGCAGCAACAAAATGGAATCTGTGTGCACCTTTTTATCTATAAAAACTACTAAGATATATAAATTGGTTTATATTCTCAGACTGATAGCAATACAAGTTAATAATTACTAAAGCTTTTTCTTTCATTAGTGATTGTTAAGAGCTTTAGTTGTTTAAAAATTAATCGTTAAATCAAAGTCTTCACTTGTTACATTCAAAATATTAAATTTATTCTGTAATTGACTTTTAAATTGCAAAAATAGCACAATCATCAGCAAATTATACATTCAGAACCTACAAAAATAAAATCTTATTTTCCTTTTAATAAATTAAAATAAAACCTTTAACCATCAAATCTGTATTCCATATTGATCCATTCATTAACTCATCTTAATTATTTTCAAATAATTGAAAACAATATTACAACAAAAGTACATGTTTGTTTAACACCAGGTTTCATTTCAAATGCTTACTTTTTTCCACCAATAATAATTATATTTCCTCTTTTTCCATCTTGTAAAAGCTGTATAATATGAATAAAATTTGAAAGACAACCAATTATTTTCAAATAATGCCATAGATCTGTTTAATTAAGTGAATCAAATATTTGACCAAGTCAATAAAAGCAACATATAAATCACTCCTTTGTTCCTGACAACTTTCTTGCATTTTTTGCAACAAAAGTGATTTACTGTGGTTATTATTTCTGCAAACCACATTCAGTCTGTGGTTAGTATTAATCTATGAATGGAAATAACTTATTTAAAGAAACTTCTTAAAAGCATCTTTGATATACTGGATAATAATGATATTCCATGATAATTACTACATCTTGAATATTTCCTTTATTTTTAAAAATTAGAACAACAAAAGCATCTTTAACATCAGGTGGAACAATTTTAGAATTCCATATATTCAAATTTTTATTACTATTTTTGAAGTTAATATAGCATCATCATATTTTTAAGCCTCTCCAAGTATTTTATAAGAACATAAATTTTCCATTTTTAAGATTACAAAGAGCTGTTTGATTTCACTAAGCTGAATATTCTTATCTAAATCCTTATTGTCATCATATAAAAGATTACCATTGCTGTATTTAATAGGATTGTAATAATATTTCTTAACTCTATATGTTGTTTCAGTGAATCAAAAAGAGATCTAGAATATCACAAAATATCTGTATTTTTTTTGTAGCTTTAACACATAGCCCATTTTTAAATTTTCTTATCAATTATTAAATTTATACATAGCAAATTTAAAGATTTTGTGAGAGTTAAGAAAATAATGGAAGTAAAGTGAACAGAGAAACATCTTCAACTCTTAAACCGAGATGCTTTAAATTGACCTATATAATTAGAAATTAGGTTTAAAGATAAGATGTCTACTCTCACCTTTTCAAAAGTCTCTATCTTATGTCTTAGTTCAAAAGTTTCCTCAATACTAATCAAGACAACATTAAAATATTAAAAAAAAATAGTACAGAACATGTATTAGGATGAAAAATTCTTACTGTTTAAATTAAATTTATACTTTTAAATCTCAGTGTTTGATGTTTTACATTTATATCTTTGAATCCATGAACTAAATTATATTTTTATAATAATAGAAAACAAACTCAGACTTTCACATGACCCACTACTCTCAGTGCCATCTCATATTGCTGACCCACCTGATCACATACATGTTGAAAAGATAAATAATCACCAATATACATATTTCATGCTAAACCAGCAATCATCAGTTGGTCTAGATTACTATCCTCATATATATATATATATATATATATATATATATATAGATGATATATATATATATATATATATATATATATATATATATATCAGTGCTCAGCTTTATATTAAGGTAGCCAATCTTCATACTTTAATGGACAGACTTCAAACTATTGCAACTCACAACTCTTCAGCCTTCCATTTCATTGAAAATCTGATAATGGAACGTTCAAAGCTCTTATTAGTGCCAAGGTTGTCATCCTACCCATGTTGACGTATTAGTCATTCTGACACCTCATGTATAGATATGTGTGAGGATAGTAATCTAGACCAACTGATGATTCCTGGTTTAGCATGAAATATGTATATTGGTGAATATTTATCTTTTCAACATGTGTGTGATCAGGTGGATCAGCAATATGAGATGGCACTAAGAGTAGTGAGTCGTGTGAAAGTCTGAGTTCGAATCCCACATATATTACATATATAAATGCAGCTTTAAGCCTGTACAATGTATTAATAATAGATAACTTAAATATTATATGTATACAAATATAAATATTTCAAGTATTAATTTGATTAGCTTTAAATTATAAATAAAATTAATCTAAACAAATGTAAACACATTAGTTATTTAGAATTAAAATTTCTGCCCATTCTTTTAACCAAAAAATATCCTAAACCAAAATAAAATTTTACCCCTTCATTTTCTAAATGTAAATTAACCAAAAATTTATAAAAATTTTCATAATCAATATTTAAAATTATTTTCTTAGATCTATTGGTTTTTTTTTTTTTTGGGGGGGGGGGTGATGAGTTATTTTTCTCTTCTATGAATTTTTTTTTATGATTTCAGTAATCTAATTTTACCTATTCAAAATTATTTATCAATATCCTAAAATAAATGGAATTGCAACACCTATTTCTGAAATATAATATAAGGCAGTATTTTTATATTGGACTATTTCCATCATCTAATATGTGTGTTGAATGTCTTTAGAAAAGTTTAATTTTAGTTAAATATTCCAAATGCATTCAACTCTTAGTAATATCACAGCAAACAGGTTAGCACATGCACCAACTGTTAGTAATATCACAGCAAACAGGTTAGCACATGCACCAACTGTTAGTAATATCACAGCAAACAAATGTTATTACTAACCGTTGAATGCATTTGGAATATTTAACTAAAATTAAACTTTTCTAAAGACATTCAACACACATATTAGATGATGGAAATAGTCCAATATAAAAATACAGCTAAAACACCATCATCACAAAACTTCAGAAAAACAATAATATAAGGCATATTATATTAATACTTATCAATAAACATCACATGATCACCATTCTTTATGCTTACGCAAGCTGCATCCATTGATTATTCTGACTTGCACTGAGTGGTGCTACTGTACAGAATGTTTTACCTCTGTGTATATTAATACTTATTGCTTTTTACTTCCTTTATCTGTTTTCATATAAGATAATATATCTTTACTATATATTTTTTATTCATGAAATTTATCATCAGCATGATTCTTTTAATTATGTTTTTATACATATTTTAAAATAAGTTATATATATATTGTAACCTTTCCCTGCTC
>JAQFVV010000675.1:151216-283490 GCA_028023455.1 Epiperipatus broadwayi | reverse complement strand
TGGTTAAGATCACCAAGAACTAGTAATGCTCCCAAGAAAGAATTCAAAAAATTCTTCCCATTATACAGTGGGCCATATGAAATAATAAAGGATTGCCATGACAATGCATTTTTGCTAAAGGGAAAGGGACTCCAGGGGGTTTACAATGCCAGACAGTTAAAACCATATGTGCCACCTGATCCAGAAAAACAATAAGACAAACATTAAATAACAGATATATATACAGATGACCGACTGACATGACCATAGGGAAAAGACTTGATTATCGGACCGATTTATTATAAGCTTATTATAAGCTAGATCATATTTAAAAGAAAATGATTGCAGTGAGACATGTATAATTTTGTAGTTTGTACAGATGATATTATTCACACTAATGCTGTTCTCCCAGAGTCTACCAATTAGTCAAGTACACTTATGCGAATGTATCACGTGTAAGTAAAGCCATTTTTTTATTGTTTTTTTTTTGAAGTGAAAAGAAATAAAGCAGTTGGATCTGAGTTCGATCCTAGCTTCATGACATCTAGCCATAAGCCCACTTCAACACATAATACTAACCTTAAATTTACGATGCAATGGGGCTTTATACGTTCAATCCACGCTAATTTCCATAAAGGAAACATTTTATAAATGCATACTAAAATTAATTAGTTTCAGTTTAAAATTAATCAATGCTATTAATAAATTCATGATAGAATTATTCATGAATTTATATATTATCACTACATGGATTGTGCGTATATATTTGTAAATATTTAAATATATATAATTGTTTAAAAGTTTCATTGTGTTGGGAATGTTTGATTTTATTTTTAAATAATTTGTTAAAGTTTAATGATTAAAAGCTACATTCTTTCGATAAGCTTTCAGATATTCCCCAAAAACAATAGTTAAAGTTTTATTAATTAGAAAAAAAAATAAGGATTTTCTAATTAAAATCATTTTCTGATTTTAAGAATTCATTTTCTAATTAGAAAATGAATTTGAGTTGATGAGTTTGAAAGCCTGATCGAAGGAATGTATCTAAAAACAACAAGTAAATCTAAAAACACTGATAATGAAAGAAGTGCTAGCCTGAAGGCATCAGAAAGGACAGTATATATAGCTCTGAAAAGTTTGGAGAAGAAAAAAGCCATCTTTGTTGTAGAGAAGTGCAGTCAACTCTGTGCATTTTTAAATTATAAAATTAAAGAGTGTTTCAATCATGGTGAAGGGCTAAAACATCAGGAATCTGGCTATCGGTTCTTGAAGTCCCCTGAAAATCTTCATTGGAGCTGCTGAATCTTTTCCGGACCAATCATGCTGCTAAAATTATGAAAAGCCACTAAAATACTGTTCAAGTAATCAATCAAATGGTGCCTATGTTTTTTTACCAACTCGGACGGGTAACCTAAGGGAACCAGCCTCGAAAGAAACGGGTAATATTTTTCCATAATGAACCTTAAGCTTTCTGGCCAGTTTCCGAACTTTATTTTACACTCCCTTTTAGAGCTCTTTTATTTTATAATGAAATAATCTTTGTAAAACTCTTTTATTTATGCTTTTTAAATTAGTAATTCTCTCAATTTCTAGTCTTTAAATTTAACTTTCCTTCATTACTATGGCGGTTCATTTACTATATTATATATATTGTGTGATTTATTAATGTCATTTATTTTTAATTATATGCCAATAATCTTTTAACTCGATGATCTCCTTTGTTTCCTTTGCCTTGTGCAAATAATAATATATTAATTCTAATAGTAATTCTTGCCCATTAGAATTAGATTTACCGTTCTATCAATTATCGAGTTGAAAGAAATTATTAAATGCGTGTTATTTTTATAATTGGCTAATAATAAATTATTAGCTCCATTTCTAATCTATGCCACCGCTATTTTCTCATTTCACTAATATTTGTTTATTATTCAAATATAATCTTAAAATGTTTTTTGCAAAGGGCCGATAAAGGAATCAAATAAATATATTCTAATTCAACTTTATTATTTTTTATTAACATTCAGGAAGGGCAAGATGATTGGGGCATAATTAATATGATTTACAAATACTTTAAAATAGTTTTACTTAAAAACTCATTTGATTTTAATTTATTTGATCAAGTCATCATGTTGAACATTCTATAATTGAGTTTTATTTCTCAAACGGTGACTAGTAAGTCATCATCTTCAATGTTGCTGATGTAGGGCAATCTTCCGCTCCGTTAGGCTGGTCGGTGATCATATTTCTGTCATTTTAAATTATCGAGGAAAAAAGCACTTCCTCTTTTATTCATATTAGTCAAGGGGCATAAGACTTGTCAGATGCAAGCCACCATAGGACTTCGATTATCGACTAGCTATCATCTTTCAATTTCATTTTATAGCTCATAATTCGTCAGCACTGTTACCTCTCTGTTCCAGTAAAGCCCACTCTGATGCTCGTAATTCATGATGAAGTGATTTCAATTAAAGTCGAACAAATTATCAGATATATTTAATTAAATACGTTTTCCAATAAAGATTAAAGTTATGCCCTAAAATACGTATCTTGCTCTTCATGAATGGATTTGCGAATGTGAAAATAAATATCACTTTTATTCTTATGAAAATTAGAGTAAAAATTTTCTTTACTAATGAATACCTTTATCTGCCTTTTATTTTCTTGTTGGGGGCATAGACATAGAATTCCAATATTGCGTAATATCCATTGGCATATAATAAGGACTGCCACTCTTATTATAATTGTAAACTATATTAAAGGCTAGAGGTGAGTAATACAATCATTATCTTATTCAACCAAACAACTTATTATTATTAAATATTTTCTAAACACACTTGGTTTCTTAGTTCATAATTCTTTTATAATTATTTTAATGTCAATACTTGCTGTCTGTGTTGGCAACCCGAACATATACATATGATTCGATTTAAAATTATCTTAGTTAATTGCTTAACCAATATTAGTGTCAGTTCAGGGGTCTCTGATCCTCACCAACCATTGAGCTAGTTTCTTAGCGCATAGCACTGTGCCATCGATTTATGCTAAACTGAGCTGGTGAGTTGGGTTTGAATTCAGTTTGAACCAGCTGAGTTTGGATCCGACTTGCAGTTCTTTTGGTGGGTTTTTCGACTGGTACAATATATATATATATCTGGACACAGATATGTGGTATAATTTTGAAAATGAACATATTTGAATAATTGATGGATATATTTCAATCATCATATAAAAAACAATAAATGATTAAAAATTCTGTTATCACACTTTAATATGATTAACTTATACTAGGTTTATTTAAAACATACACACACACATATATATATAATTTCACAGATGTTTGTATATATTAATTTATCAAAATAATAAAATTATTAAAAGTATCTTTCATAATTAATGTCATTTGGAAAATATACATAAAATTCACATATACATGTGTGTATAAATAAAAATATAGATGATATGAATTGGTTATCAAATTCTATCTTTGCTGATTACAGTTTTCTTTTTTTTTTTAAAAAAAAAAAATAAAGTTAATCTTGAGAGAATTACTGTTGATTGATTCATTATAATGTTTTTAAATTTAAAACACAGATTTTAAATGTTTCTTTTCCTTTTATTTTCTAATCTAAAAAAGTTTTGACGTGTTCCTTTTCTTTTTTCAAAATAAAATTTAGAATAATATCATTCTCTCTATATATGTATTACTGTCACAGCTTGCTCTTAATTATGTTTTTAAATTTAAAAATATAGATATTAAAATGTCATTTTTACTAAAGAAATTATTTAAAATTTCATTCTCATTATATATATATATATATATATATATATATATACATCACTCAACATTATATATATATGTTTATCTATGCTTCTATGCCTACAGATACATCAGTATATGTATAAATACTTTTTCAGAAAACTGAGGTTTTCTTGGTAAGCTGAGCTTGGTGAGATTGGTTTATAATCATATTGAGTAAACTATAATTCATGTAACTGCAGTGATCCCCTTCTATCCATGATTTTATAAACCTCAGATCAGCAAGCTAGCTTGTCCACATTTGTGCAGGGTAATAAATACATAAAACTGGGTGTGGTTTCATAAATCAAAACTACTCTGTAGTGAACTATAGAGCAGCTGCTGGACTTGCTCTTCTTTAGGTCTTCATGGTAATTTTCTGTTCTAATCTAGACTACTCTGCTAGCCAATTGCAACAAAATACTAGCCAACTCTATTCAATAAACTATTATTAGCCAACTCATTTTATATCTAGAGTGGGGGTGACAAAAACACATTAATTAATTGTCTTTTAATGTTTTCAAATCACTTTTAACTAAAAGTTACTTTTGAAAGCAACTTTGAAATTTTACCAAAAGTATAATCAAGTTTTACTCTAAAAAAGTTTCTAAAACAGATAAGACTAATGGAAAGATTTCAAAAATTAGATAGGGGAATTTTTACAATTAACAATTTAACTTGCTTGTTTTTAATCGAAAATCAGAATACAATATTAATATTTATTTAGACCTTTTCAAATGTTTAATTTATAATAAATTTTATTTTAAATTTCAAATTATTTAATCTTTTATTTTGTTTATTTTATTTCAGGTAATGTAGAAAAATATCTACACAATTTTTGTCTGTGTTTATTTCTATTTTTTTTTGACTTTATATATATATATTTGTGCACACACAATATGTTATTAAATAATATTTATTTTATTTATTTTATAAAGCACAGATGGTATTAAAATTAAACTGAGAGACTGCAAAACTCTCAAGCACTTATGACTATCAACAGCCAATCAGATTGTAAACACTGAGAGAGAATTTAACAAAAAAAAAGTTCCACCCTCTTCTTTACTTGTCTTTCTATATATCCAAGCCAGTCTACTACTGCATAGTAAATTGAAAGATTTCATGCTGTATGTTTGTAATATGAACTTAGTGAGTTGAGTGTGAAGATATTTAAGATTCACACTTTCAGATCTAAGTACTTTAGACTGGCTTGGATATATAGAAAGACAAGTAAAGAAAAGGGTGTAACCACTCTTTTCTTGTTAAATTCTCTGTCTCAGTGTTTACGATCTGATTGGCTATTGATAGTCATAACCACTTGAGAGTTTTGCAGTCTTTCAGTTTAATTACAATATGTTATTGTGTGCCATGTAAAAGAACTGTTATAATATACATATATATTGTGCTGGTCAAAATATGTTTATCCATCCAACATGAGCTGGAACTCACAAAATATACTTCAAACCCAGTCAAGCCCAAGATTTAGGTCAGTAATCAGCCTGGATTCGAACCCACTCTCTAAGCCCTAAATCAAACACCTAATGAATAACATAATAGTGATGGCACATGAGAATTAATCTTAATCCCGCCGACTAGCAAAGCTGAGCAAAACAATGAGACATCTATTAACTATGACTATATTAAAATATACATAAGCATGGTGAAGTGGAGAAAAGAAGGAATTTGAACCACTCAAATAAGTTTGACAATAAAATATAGTTTAATATAATGAAAAATTATTTATATACATTTATAAATTAAGTACATTAGTATGTGCGTGAATGAGCAAGCAGTAGATGATTACATAGTGTCATTCACGCTATTATTTCTCATATGCTCTTTATTAGTTAAATAATATATTACAAATAAACACACATCTTTGGTGGGTCTAATATTAAAATGCCAATCAGTATTAGAAAGAATTACATAATACTGCCATTAACATTTTGATTTACAGTTTTGAAATGTGGTGACTAACATATGATTTAGGGAAGCATTCTGAAATTCATTATACATATGATATAAATTATTTTTACACCATTGAGGTCATGAAAACAAATAAGATACATTTGAAAAACATATTTGAAAATAACATTTGATTAGATGACAAAATATTTAATGAAAATCATTTAACAATAGTAAGACAAACGCTTTATTTTTTCCAAGGCACATAGCTACTCTTAAATAGATATATAAATCACGATGGTGGGACTGTATAAGTCTGAAATAAATTTAATTAATAAAATAGAAGTAGTTGGCATTTATATATATTTTAAGCAAAGCTTAATTTTAATATTAGAGCATTAAAACTGGGCCATGAAGCAAAAGAGATAATAATAATACGAAGAAGTTTGCAGTGCTGACATAATAGCCTAAAATAACTAAGAGAAAAAGGTCGTGCTTCTGGATAAAAATGAAATCTCACACCCCTTCTTGGGTAGTACTTAGAGAAAAGTGGATAGGCATGGTGTGGCCCAGACTTTTTCTGATATAACCGATGTGAGAGGAGAGGCCTTTTATCTATACGAAGTGAATATCCATAGCATCTGCCAAACTTACAGAATCACCACCAGAGGCATTTTATATGAAATAATGTGGTTCCAGATAGCGCAACTATCTATGGAATGAAGTAAGAAAAGAAATCTATGGGTTTGAAATTGTCACAACCCCCAGATTAGAAGCATGTAATATATATATATAAAGATAGGCTAAATGACAGAAATGCAGTAATGATACATGTCTCTAACAACATTGAATAAATTTTACTGCTTTAAAATAAATGACCCTTGTTTAAATACTATAATACGCCATGCAATTATAATATATATATATATATATATATATATATATATATATATATATATATAGAGAGAGAGAGAGAGAGAGAGAGAGAGAGAGAGAGAGAGAGAGAGAGAATATTTCATTTAATAAAATATATGTTAAGATTTTATCTAGTAAAAAAACATTAAGATTTCCATTTCAAATTAATAAACTATACGTTAAGATTTGATTTAGTAACAGAAACATTAAGATTCACCCCCATCCCTTTTTTGATATTTAAAATACATCAATCCCACTTTTGTTGATTTTACAATAAATGAAATATATAAGTACTTTATTTGATATTTTAAGCATAGACTATTTTAAGAGTATAGAAAAAAAATAACTAGCAGTTATATAGAAAACAAATAATTGGTCACCTTTTTAGAAATGAATAAAGAATATTTTAAAATTTCAAAGCGTTAATTAGCCAAAGTTCTGGATTCTCTGAGCAAAAAATCCATAGTTAAACAAATATATATATTTTTATAATTAAAGCATAAACAAAATGTTGATGTAAAACAATCTGGTGAGCGTATTAATTAATAATATGTTATGTTTTAAAAGGGGACATTAATAACTTGCTTTATGAAGGTTTACATAAAAATGACAGAAAAGATTTTTATAAATTAAACTCACCAGTTTGCTTTGAGATTGGCAAAATAATAATAATAATAATAATAATAATAATAATAATAATAATAATAATAATAATAATAATAATAATAATAATAATAATAATAATAATAATAATAATAATAAAAGCATGTATATATAAAATTAAGTAAGAAATAATTATAAATAAATGACCACACCAAAGTTAAGGAAGATTAAAAGCATATGAGATAGGATTAGATATAAAGAAATCATTTGAGAGCAAAATTACATTCACAGATATATATATATATATATATATATAAAGGCAAAGTTAAAGAATACATGAGAAGAGATTTTGATAGATTATTTAGACTAAATTGACTATTAGATGGCGGCTTGGAAATTTACCTTGCAATTTTAAGAGTCCATTTTAAAGTATGGTATGTGCATGGCGATTGAAATGCAAGTACTTCGGTGGCAGGAAACTTCTATTAGCATTCTAAAGTTCTTTTAGACCTTTCTTCATTTCATGGCACTAGGATATTACAGTAGCGGCAGATGATTTTCCATAGGGTCGAGAAGAGTAGTGGATTTACTGCTACATCATTTGTAAGTTTCAAGCAAAATGAAATATGTTTATAATACCTCTCTCTAAAAGTAGCTAATCTAATCTGTTCTCCAAAATTCAGTCATTTTATACTTTTTCTTTTATCAGTTGTTTTTGAAAGATGCAATTGTTAGATAATGTCCAAAATAAATTCAAATCTATTTCCAGATTAGAAATAGATTTGACAACATGTTTTCAACAAAAGAAAATCTTTAATCTACTTAATCCCATTTATTTTAAGTAAAACTTTAATTAAAAATATATCTCTTTAATTATTTTTGGACAATTAACAATAGTCACATTTTTCATATTGGATTTTATAAAAAATATATAGTTTAATAGAAAAACAAGCAATTTAAAAAGAAAAAGTTAAAAATGACTTATAATAAATATTTAAAAACATCAATATTTTGTTAGTAAGTTTTGCTTCTATGTATATATTTGAGCCGCATCTATAATACTTTAATAAAAAAAAACCTAATAATTAATAAAAAGAATTAATAATAATTTTAAAACATGTTATTGAAACATTATATTTTATAATTTAGGTGCGCATCTCAAATACATACATAAAATATATATACACAACAAAAGGAGTGGGATGGGAAATAGGGATTTAAACACAGGTTAGTAGGTAGAAACATGAAGCACAATCTTAAGCTAAGATTGACTGCTTCAATATATATATATATATATATGTAAAGAGATTTATTTGAGTCTATTCAATATAAGATGTTGGTTGAATGCTGTGTTTAAGAGCTGGAATTATAGATACACATTTTGGATTACTTATTAGATGATAATTGGAATAATACTTAATCTTATATGTAATTGCATTATACAATTATTTGTTTAATCAGAATTATAGATTACTTTTAAATATAGATCAGTTGTGGCCCATGAAATTTTTAAACAGGGATGCCTTATTACTGTATTGCCATCATAAAATATGCAAAGAAAACAAACAGAACATTTCTAATTTTGCAACCACAAAATCAGTTTATTTTTTCATACCAATCATTGTTAAAAGATGCAATGTTTTTTACTAACTGCTATTTGAAAAATAATATCTGGAACAGATTGACAGAGTTACCTTTTATTTCAATTTGGAAAAATGTAATTATTACATATATTCAACACTAACACTAATCATGATAAATATATTTTGTCATATTTTTCTGTAATAAATATTTATATGTTAGTTTTAAAATGTTAATTACAAAAAAAAATAAACAGAACATTTTATTGCTCATTTTAAATGAAAACAATAAAAAATTATTCATTCTGAAGAAAAACCAGTATATATAAACATATCACTTCCAAATAATGACTAATGCTGCTACAGCAAATAGGTGCAATAGCGCTATATATATATATATATATATATATTGATGAGAACAAACAAATTTTAATGGAAGTTGCTGAAATTCATAGAATATGACATTTCTGACACTACTATGATTACCAACACCTTTACATATAATCTCAAGCATTGGTTTAAATAATTCTTTTTAAAAATGTTTTAATTAGTTGTATTTACATAATAATTATACAAAATATTGAGAGATTGTTATATTATTGATATTTTCAAAAACTAATTTAATAATTAATTTTCATATTTTTCTGGAGGTACTGCAACATTGCAGCACTTATCAACCAGCTATCACCAATCTAGATATTAAACATTCCAACTGGTAACATTATTTTAAGTATTTAATCTCTAAAATGATATTATAATTAGCATGTATTGTACCAGTCAGAATTGTATGTTCATCTAACAAGAATTAGCATTTAAGCAAAAGTACCTAGAGTTCAATCATATACGAGATACACAGGTCAGGAATACTCATGAACTCCGCCCTATTGCCCACTTCCCAAGTCTATCCCATTACAAACAACATTTCTGATGATAGCAGCCTACCTTTCAATTATCTCTGGCCCAGAGGGTCAGCAGAGACACAAGAGACCTAATGCTTAACTAAATGATAACCTAACATAATAACAGCTGAGCATGCATGAACCAATAAAATCTCCAAAAGATAGGTTATTAAATATGAATTTATTTAGCATGATATTAATAATAAAAATCGATTAATATGTGAATAGCTGGATATAGAGATTTACAATAAGTTAGAACCTTTACTATACAAAGAATACTCGATCTAGGTTTCACTTACGGTCTCTTAGGCATTCCATATCAACTTTAATAACATATCTTAAGGGTTGATGGATATGCATTACTAAACATACATGGTAAGAAATTAATTATTTGAACCGAAGCGGCTTAATATGCTAATACAATTTAACGGGTTTCTATTATTCACGCTATGACATTTTTAAATCATTAAAACTATGACAGACTGCAATAGCCATACATGGGCTTTTAGAGTGAATATTTATAAGATTTCAAGTTACATAGAATATAACAAAATTCAATAATTGTAAGTGGGCTTTTATTATAACTATTACATTTTAAATAATAAATGAACTAGCGAGCTTGGATTACACCTGGATTTCATTCGAGTTACATTGACAATAGATTAATCATTTTGGGACCTTATGAGATGATTTACCACTTATGATTTACGAAAAAAATAAGGCAAAGCATAACTATTTTGACATTGTCACATAACTCGACCTTTATAGTTTTTATTAATAGTTAATTATTAACGTATTTAATAGTGATTAAATGAAGGGTGGGCAGCGCTAATAAGTGATAATATATAATAAAGCAAATTAAATTTATATTATAACGAGAACTTGGGATGGCTTAGGAAAATCATATCATCATGGCTTACAGGCATCTAAAATATATGAGGAAGAATGAACGATAGTGTGCAGACCAGATGACAATGTTTGAGAGGAAGAGAAGCTTCATCAACTTAAGAATGAAGAATATAGGCTTATCTGCACTTGTGACAGATAGCATCCGAGGAGGTGGTCGGCAAGTTACCATGGTTCTGATTTGTCGAATGTTAACCCATAGCAGCACTTACACAACCAGCACAATCTGTGGGAATTGGGGCCTCCACATTCCACCAAGAAATGTGCTTTATGGATTCCAATAACAAGAGAAAGTATGATAAAGCAACTTTTGATTTATGAACGCTATCATCGGGACACATTGTGAAGGCTTTCAGGTTTGTCTTAACCCTGATTTATCTGGCCTAAAATAGTAATTAAGCCTAGCACAATGAAATAATTATGTGCAAGCAATCCCAAAAAGGGAGCATACAATTTACTTAAAGAACTTATCTGACACATTACTAATAGAATATAAAAATTAATGAATCCCTTCGTTAAACACATATTAAAACACCCGGGAAATTAATTACTTAAATTATCGTTAGGTGGCGGGCTACTTATATAATGGATCATCACTTAAAATGAGGATCTGAATTTAATTTATTTAATACGGAACTTCTATAATATTGATCAATAGCGTGACATAATAGTAAATAATTTAGTTTAAATAGCCTTGTATGGCATAATATTAATTAATAAAACATAGTTTAGGAGTACTTCTCAATTGGGCGAACTTTATAGTGTAGTAAGAAAACTTACATTTACGGTTAAATATTCCCTAATGGCGGAATAGCAAAAATAAAATAAGATTGATTCGCCAGATTGAGTTATTAGCATATTAAAATTGGTATGATTTGCATAATATTAAATAAAAAAAATTTTCCGCATTTAAAATAAAAATACAATAAGAGTGAAAACCTAGCATTCGAGTTTAGAAAGTAAAATACAATTTAAATATAAAAGCAAAAAGAAATCAAAAAAAAGGTCATGTTTAAGCAATTAATCGGTTTAGCATTACCGATGGAAAAATAAGCAATTACATTTTGAAATTATAAGGATTACAAAACTAGAGATATTTAAAAAGACATACATTAGGTGATTGGAATTAACACTATCGAAGGTTGAAGTTTACTTTTTATGATTAAGGGGATTATTAAGATGAAAGCATTAGAATTCATTTTGCAGCAGGGAATTACCTTTCTTTCAGATGACTTCACAGCCATCTGCACACATGTTGGTTCCATGTTTTACGAAATATAGTTAATTTAGCAGTATTTTGACAAAATTGGGAGTTTCAGTCCATTCCTTATGTAATATACAGTTCATTTTGGCAGTAGTTTGGACACGATGGCTTATGAGTACTTTGGCATTGGTTAGATCTTGGAAAGATCGGGGAAGCAAATCTAAATTCTACTCACTCACCATTTTCCGTTTCTGAGTAACGTAACTTCCCCCAGCAACAGCGTTAGAAAATAACATGTAGGGCTCCTTTAGTTAGGAAATGTGGTGGTATTTATACTCATTCGTGACTGCCTTTGGGTAATCCCCAGATGTATGTTAACAGTTACAATGATACAGCAAATTTTGAAGGATGAGTGAGATCAAGTTCAAGAGAGCTGGTCTTAATCTATTTTAGGCTGAAAATAGACCTGCGGAATAAATGTTAAGTAACGTGAAATTTAAATAAACCTGTATTAGAATAAAACAGATTCTTTCTGAATTTAGAATACGGTAAGTCTTTTGTTTAATACATTTGCAGTACACTCTTGAACTTTCTCCCTATTAAAATAGATATGAATAAAAGTATACATAATACAACGCTCTTAATTATTAAGTTTTATCTGTTACACACACATACGCATGACTGTCTACGGTAATAGAAATATATAATTTATATGTATATTAATTTTAGATGAATGTAAAATTCACAAAGACATAAACAATCATGTGCATCAGTATACCTTCACTCCCTAGTGGTTTATGATTAAATGATTGGGTTTGAACCCATGTTTGGAGGTTTCAAACATCACCAGAAAGTGAAGCCAAATGTGTGCAACAGATTTGAGTGCTTCGTATATATATATATGTTTAATTTTGGAATTATACATAGCTTATAGATATTACTTTATTATTATTATTGGTTATATTATAAATATGTTTGTACAAATGATGTTCCAGAGGTGGAATTGTTAAGATATACAGTAAAAGTTTTTATTTATATGTTGGTTTTATTATTTCAGAGTTTTCCAAATGAGTATTTAAAATTATAAATAATTGTACACTGAGGTACAACAGCATTTTGTATATTTATGAGAAGTATTTTATAAATGAAAGTGCTATAAATATCAATATGGGTATAAAATTTTTAACATTGTCACCATTATGCAATAATAGATTTTGTCTGTGTGTGTATAGATAATCTTAAACTGAATAAATGAATTATGTGCTTTTTGTATATGTATGTGAGATGCACTATTATTCATGTGTTTATTATTATTATTATTAGCTCCATGCTTTTTTATTAGTAGTAGTATTTTAAGACAATTTTAAGTGGAGGTTATATTAATTTTATACATATTTAGCCACAACATGAAAGTGTGTGTGGCTCATTCACTATCTGCACATAGTTCCAGATGTTCAATTATATTTTTGCTAGCTTATATTTTCTTTGTCCACTATGCCTAAAATTTCGTTATTAGAGTATATTTTGGTGTATATTCACAGGCATGTTCAGCTTTACAATTCATTATTAGTCCCACTATATTTTTTTTTAAACTTCAAATGTATCATTAGTGTCATGCATTGTTATTTCTTCATCTCAATGTAGGTATTATTAATATGATAAGTGTTTTTACATTACATAATGTTTGTTGCTATTGTATTAATATTTATTAAGCATCTCCACACTGATCTTTTAATATTATTTTTGATTAAGTAAAGTATATAATATTTTCTAGTGGCCAAAGGCATAGAGGTATACAGTTTTACATTATGAATACTGAGTTTGTAAATAAAAATTGTATTTTGTGAATAAGAGAACTATTGGGTAGTAGATACAACTTATATGGTAAAATTATAGGAATGGTTTTAAGAAATATACATCAATGTATTAGTTATTAATATTTGTAAATTATAAATAGTAAATTAAAAGAAATAATAATTATTGTAAATAAATATTTTTATTATATAGTTTATTATATGTTATAAATAAATATTTTATTATTAATTAAATACATTTTTGCTTGACTGGCATTATAATATTATTGCATAAGCACATCTATTTCTCAGAAAATATATCTTTAATAAAATTTGCATTAATAATTATTTTTAAGAGTACATTTCAATGGTTACATAGTGTTTATACATTCATTTTGCTTAATAATTATTTAATTATTTTACCTGCATTCTTAGAAAATAAATGTTATATTATTTACTTCATTTCAAATGCACTTGTTGTGTAGTTGGCAGCATAAAAGATGCCCTTACTGCCTTCTACATTATTTTAATATTGCAGGTATTTACATCATGGGTGAGACTATTACCAATGCAGCAGTGTCACCTTAACAGATTAAAATAGATTTATGTGCCATCAATAAATGATGCCTATAATCATTTAATATGTCCATCCTATTGTGCATGTTTTGCTAATGTTACACGATAATAGCCCAGCTGAGATGATGACTACATACAGCTCTAAGATGACTGTGATATATCTTAAGAGTGTGAGTAAATAATTAAGCTCAAGATAATGCAGATTCAACCTGGTAACTAAGATTTGCATTTCAGTCTAATGCTGAATAGTTAATTAATAAAGAGGAAAAGAACTGGAGATTCTCATATATATACTATGGTGCTACATAAAATACTAAAAAATAAATCTGCAGTATGAGTGAGTAAATATTTAAGAGCTTCAGCATTAAATGCTTGGTGCTCTGAGTCCAGACAGTTTGCTGCAATTAATATAAGAACAGATAAGTTCAGGAACTTAAATAGGCTTTATAAACATGGTCTGGACACTCATGTTCCAGGTCTAATAAAGATAGCCATATTTGAGCTAAGACTTGGGGTGGCTGGTTACCATGAACCCATTTAAACAAGTGCCACAAAATGTAAATGTACAAATGTGTACTTTACAAAGACACACTCACAACGCACACACAAAATACCAATATTTATATGTATAATTAATTAATTGCACCTAAAAACAGATAGACTCTATCTACCAAACTAACACAACCCAGTTCTTAAACTAGCATTATAATTATGCTAATGAAAAGGGCTTCTATTAAATTATAACCTAAGTTAATATACCAAATCTGCATATATATAATCATAATTAAGAAAAAACGTATATTTGATGGGCATTAATAAACATTAACAAATATTCTTTAGTATCATCTCTAGCTAGGACATCACTTCTAACCAACAGATATCAGAAGTCATAAGTTATAATAACTGACTAGCAAACCCTCGTGAAACATAATATATGAAGTAGCATTTTTAAAGTATTTAAAGTGGCAATTTTAATTATCTTCATTGAAAGTTCGTTAACAGTTAGTATTCACTGATGAAAGATGGGTATATTATAACATATATAATAAATTTAGATACAATAGTTCAAACAATAAATCTAGGCATGACCACAGTTTTAAGAAATTTAAGTCATAACTGATTGCAATTATTTACAAGATTAGGAAAATAAATTATTTACATGATAAATATGAATACAGGCAACTTTTGCATAGTTACTTTATAAATGATTTGATTTAACAGAGTTTTAAGAAATAAGATTGAATGTTTATTGTAATAAATAAGATAGCTTAATATTAAGCTTTAAAGATTAAATTATAGTATCCTGTAATGTTTGAAAGAAATATTGTCAATCTTCTTGTTTATAGCTTGTAATGTAGGTACATCAGAGGGTAGGTGTAATAGCACTCTCCTTGGGATAGGTGGTTTTGATTAAGGTATCTTCTTCTTGCTGTAGGCTGCTGGAAGGTTTCCCCTCTCTATGATGATGATCATGCCATCAGACATGTAGGGTGAACAGAGATCACCATCTTCTGCCTGAGAAATGGAAAATCTAAGTTTGCCTAGCCAGACATATCAGAGTCAAAACTGGTGTGGATTCTGGTAGGCAATGTTTCATAAAATTATAAAAAGAATCCTTACAGCAAGAAATATGGCCTATTTATACAGTTCAAGGATTAGAACACCTTGCTCTCAACAAGACTATTTACTTCTTGAGAATCAATTAGCACCCACTGAAATTTCATAACTTAATTTACCTAAATCTTTCTGTTACTTTTTTAACAGGATGTTTTTATTTAAACTTGACCATTTTAAATTCCTAATGACTTCAATAGTTTCAATTCAGTAATTTTGTTCATTAAAATTATACATTTTTGAAAAATATTATTGCTTAGAAACACTTTAAATTACCTCATCAAGCTATGTTAAAAAAGATGTTGCCAGTGGGACTTTTGTTTATGACTTATTTAAGGTTAAAATTAAGAATCATTATAGCCTTTAACAATATCATTCTACGCTTAACATGGTCATGCGTAGACCTCACCTATATACACACTATTTAAAATGTAAAACAACTCTTTTTAACAAAACAAAATATATAACACAAAATATATTATTTTAAAATAAAATATACACACTATAATATATATAAACCAATGATATTAGTCATTTGTTTGCATATATGTGTGATGGTACCTATATAACCATATTGATGCTTCTATACATGTACTAAGAGAAGGCTTAAATCTGGCACAGTTGGAGCTGTGGGGAAAAATACGTGAAACAGTTATGAGGGATGGAATATCCTGTTTCAATATTAGCACATTAAATTGTTAAATTTATATGTATATATAAATTAAAGAGTGCATCAAGTTAGATAAACCCATGTAGTGATAGAACACAATCAATTGCTACAGTTTATTGCACTATCTGCATTAAAAAATTTATGTCTGAATCACACACTAAGAATAGGTAGCATGGTTGAAACTGGTTGCATCTCTTGATTTGTATACATATATGTTTAAAGGATGACATGATAAAGAAGTGATATTATTTTTTTAAAAAGGCATATGGTTTTACTGCTCAGGAATTCATAAAAAGTTCAAGCACTGAATCATTCCTGCAATCTTCTGATTCTAAGTTTGATGCAAGTGTGCCAAACAATAGAAGCCAGTGATATTATAATGATGGATAATCTTGTATTATTGTACTAAGGTATAAGTTTAAAAGTGTGTCTCTTACATTGATAAGTCTTCCACAAAAATTTTAGAGAATAAGCTATAAGTGCTTAAAGTAATTTCATCTGCATTTCCATAAGAGTGGTACAGGTTTAAATAATATTAACTGATTATAAAAAAGCATTTCATATATAAAATATATTTTACATCAGTGTTTAATTAATTTATATGTACTCTATAAGTGACATCATTGAAAGAATTAAGAAGCTATAATAAACATCACTGTTGAAATAATATATATTTATTATATAATGAGTATGCTAATAGCTCTTAACAAGCTTTTCTTAATAACCCAATCCTAAGATTAGTTTGTAGCTCTGGCTGTTGTCAGTGAGGTGCTAGGACATTCAGATATTAGATTTAAAAATACCAGGTCAAGCCCTGGCTTGATCTGGTATTTTTAAATCTAATACCTGAATATCCTAGTGTCTCACTGATGACATCCAAAGCTTGAAACTTGTCTGATGTTTGGGATATTCAGAAAAGTTTGTTAAGAGCTATTAGTACACTCAGTATATAATCTTTATAGTACAACCTTATTAAATTAAGTCACGTGATATATGAATTGATTTCCTTACAATTAATATATATATAACTGACATCACTTTAGGAATTAAAAAGGTGTAATGAAACTGGGTTTAGCACAGTGAGCTAGAAAAATTGACAGAAGATTGAAAACTAAAATTTTAAAATGAATCTCATGATATTATAAGAGATCTAGAAATATAGTACATGTGAGATGGATAGTCGAGATAAGGAAAGTTAATGGACAGATATGGGAAAAAGAAGCTAAGGATCACAAAAACTGGATTAAACTCAGCAGAATCATAATAGTGGAAAATGATAATGATAATAAGTATAGTATAGTCTCTTTCTATTTTCAGTATAGTAATAAGAATAATGAATTCAAAAAGTAAAATTTTATTGCTATCCGAGGGCAATAAAAAGAAAAGAATTCAGTTTGTCTAAATGAATAGAACTGTTGTCTATCGTTTGATGCTTAAATGTCATACGACCTCCTAAACAATTAATATATACGCTTACTTTCTGTAATATAATATAAGCATATATATTTAACTTTGTTACTTAAAACTTTATTTGATATAAAAATTGGATCGAAGCTCAATCTGTCACTTACTATAATCTTCTGATTAACTATTCATTAATTTTTACTTTGAATGTGTTTTTTTTTATACTTATTTTTAATAAAAGCTTATTTTTACTCATTTGCTCTTTATTTATTAGTCAGTTACTTTTAAATTCATTGTATATTTTAAGTTAATTACAGCAAATGTTTAATAAGTGACGACTATTGTTTAAGCTGTTTCGTTCTTTTGTTTTGAAATATTTAATTTTCTTTTTACTTCAAAGATATTTATTCTTTGATTCTAATTTTACATTTGTGTTAATATAATAATTTAAATTTAATATTACTGCAATAAAAATGATGTTTGTCATTATAGAAGTGTTTAAAATGTTCACACATTTTATTTTCCGTATAAATTATATTTTTATATGTATTTAGATAAAAGAATGATAAATATTCATGAACTCAACCATCTGATCTCAATGACAGCTGAATCTAATAATACTGATGAAATATGCAAATAAGAAAGTAATTTTGGATCTGATCAACACTCCAGATGTTGTTATTGTTTATACAACGGAGTGTAAACATTTTTCAAGGCTCATTAATGCAGATTCATTAGTAAAATGGTTGTAATCAAAACGTAATTTATCGAATTATTACTCTCAAAAGCGTAGCTAATATTTAACTGCTATTTATGTAGATAACATAAATGGGATCAAAAGCACATGATTTTTAAATGTTATTAGATAAACACAATTAAAAACATTGCGGACGTAACAGCATCATAAAACTGACAAATTAAGGTATGGTAGTTTAATGACTAGAGTTTATGTGATAATAATGTTTATTCAACATTTCCTTTGCTACACTAACCACATGTTCGCAAAAATTTAAAAAGATAAAATATTATAGAAAAAAAACCCTACTGCTATTACGCCTTAATTACATTTTATTCACTTCTTTTAAGTCTATTATTATAACATTAAATAAATTCTAAAAAAAAAAAATTTTAATATTTTAAATATAATTACAAGATTGCACACATAAACAGCTGCGACCACTCATACATACGTATATGCATATTTGCGTGTCTGTGTAACTATATTGTATGACTATAAATATACTTATTTACACACATACATGTACATCTTATTAAAGCTTGCGAAATAGCTCTGAATATTTAGATGTTTATATTGGTGTTGAAGGAATAAAAAATAATAGCGAACAATCATTGATGATAATCAAGTATTTTTGCTTGGTTATTGCCCTATTGCATTGATACCTCGCCCATTTCAAATAAAAAATTCGACATTAAACTCTATATATAAAGGATTCTACTTTATTCTAAATTGGGATATGACATCAAAAACATAGCATCTCCCAGGAAAGCTGTTTTAAAGTTGCATCACTGTGGTCCTTATTATGTCATTGTTTTCTTTTCAGAAATTAGTGATTTATTGCAATTAGTTATTGCTTGTTCGGTACAGTTTAGTATAAAGAGTGATGAACTCAAGATCTGAAAGGTTTCTGGATTGATTCATAGCTGAGAAAATTTTTAAAAAATTCAGTTCAATGAACTGAATTGAACTGTTATATTTAGTTTTCAATTTGGGTGCTTCAATACTACATGATCTGTGAAGCAGCTGATCATGTAATTATTTTTATTTACATATCTAGTGCATAACATCTAACAAAAAAACAACTCTTATTTTCACATCTAGTTTTATAAAAATCACTTTCATGCTTTTGTTGTATCATATATAAATTTAATAACTGTTTAGGGTAATAATTGTAATTAATTGAATATATATATATATTAACATTGAGATGATTATAAAAATTCTATCTGACCAGTCTAGGTTTGTGTTTACGCTAACTGCATATATTGATTAAAATGTTTACTTCTTTTATATGTGCAAATAAAACCCAAAACTTTTATATAATTATATTGGCATTGTTTTTAAAAAATGAAATTGATTAAATTCCTATATAACTAATTTTTATGTTTGGCTTTTTCATAATAAAATGCATTGTACTGTGCTCTCAGATCCAATGCTCCTCACTGATGATGGCCACAAGCCAGAAATTAATCTGGGGATATTGGATGAGTAGGTACTAGATAGGGATTTTATGCACAAGCCTTCTGGCACCCATTGATTACTCTGTTTGGCACAGGGTGGCACTACTATATGGAGAGTTTTGCCTTTGTTTACAACAATTATGTGCTAGTATAGAGATGGTGATCATGTGATGTTAATAAAAGTACTACTATAGCATATAGTAGGTGAAACAGTAGGATAGACAGATCTGACTGTTTCATATCACTAGATCATGGGAAAGTTTTTAATTTTATTAAATAATTGCTTTACTTCAGGTCTAAAATATTAATAAAAAAAATTAATGAGTCTTACCCTATCACCCCTATAGCCTGCATTACACTATACATCCCCTGCTTGCTTTAGTTTAACTTCTATGTTAAATATTACCTAAATAAAGAGAACATTATAACATTAATTAAGTAAACAAAACATAATAACCAAATGGATAATTGCAAAATATATATTTAAATGGACGAACTAACACTAAAATATATATAACATATTAGACTCTAAGTTTATCTGCCCTTTAAGCTGGCTTAGTATTATTGGATGCAATTCTACATGGTTTTAAACTTTGTGCATATACATACCGATGATCTGTTTGTCTGTGTCCAATAGGAAAGCATTATTCCCTTGACATGTTTTGATTTTATAGGAACCTTTGTACAGTGAAAATAACTTATGGAACCATTTAAGGGTTTTATTGCTTCTCCAATGGGTTTTATATTCACTGTTTTTAGGCTAGGACTGGTATGGTTTTTTTTTCAATTGAAGGAACTTATGGTGTATCCTATTGCACCCCTTCCTCAACCTTAGAGCTTGAACCCTTGTCTGGTTTCTTTTCTTTAAAACATACAGACTACTTCCCTTTCTTCTTTTCCATTTCCATATTGTCTTTTCTGCTCTAGCCTTAACATTGTCTTTACTATCCTTTCTTCTAAAATTTGACTTCTTCCAACAGGTCTTGCTATCTGTTTTTATATAACAGCCCCCTTTTCCTTTTACTAATTTGAAGACTGGCAGATTCCATCATGTTTTATTCTCTTTTCTGCCCCTCTGGCTTAACTTTCTTCATTTGATTTTCTCCTTTAACTTGTTTTCCTCCACGAGACATAGTGTATCCCATTTATATTTGATCTTAGAGTTTATCATTCTCCCTAGATTTGTCCCACACATGGTCTTCATATTCCTCATTTAGGGTATGCTCTTGTCTCTGTCTCTCTCCTATTTTATTGTTTACTTCTATTAACACTAATCTATCTTATCCCTTATTATTGTCTAACCTTTCGAGCTAATCTTCCCCTGGTTTCAAAATTTCTTTTGTCTCTACCTCTATAGAGGTACTTCCTGCATCTGCTTTCATTGGTTCTGACTCATCCTGTTGGATATTGTCATTTACCTTTTCTATGCTTTTTTTCCCTATATCTTTTTCCCTCCCAACTATCTCTCCATAGCTTTCTTTTTTATTTTCAGGCTCTTTGTCTATTTTTACACCCTGCTCCCTAACTAAATCTTTATTTTCACTCCTTGCTCGAATGAACCATCTTAAGTTTCTATTATACTCTGGTCTATCTGATCTTTTTCAGGAATCTCTTGCTTTGTCTCAGCTCCTTTACAATTTTTCTTCATATGATCCTTCATTTCTACTCTATCCTGTTCACCATTACCTTTTCGATTTTCTGCTATCTCTTTATCTATCTCTTGACTTCATTCCTTCTCTTCAGTTTCTCTATCTATCTTTATAACTTGCTCTCCAGCTATATCTTTCATCCTCACTCTTTGCTTAGATGTATCTTCCTCAGGTTCTATCATACTTTGAATGACCTGATCTTCCTTTGAAATCTCTCTTTCGGTCATCGGCAATATTTATACTGTTCTTCCTTTGTTTAGGCTTCCTAATACTCTAATATCTTTTCTTTCATTTTCCACTCTCAATATTCTCTTCTGTAATCCCTGCAGTTTCTCTATTATTTCTGTTTTCCCTTCCATGGCCTTATTTTCGATAAATTTGACACTTTCCTTTAGTTTATATATTTCCTCTTGCACTTCCAGGCAATACTTGTTTACTCAGCCTATTTTCTTTTGTTGTTCTTTTGTTTGACTCTCTCCCTCATCTAACTTTTTTTAAATCTGAGCTATGGCATTTTGGAAGTATGCCTTTTGCTTTTCCCTCTCATCTCTTTGTTTTTCCACCTTGTCCCTCACTTGAACCACATCTTCCTTTATTACATAAATGCTTTATGCATTTCCCTCTCATGTGAGACCAAACTTTCCTTACACTCTTCCTGAGCCTTAGCATAATATCCCTTGAACTCTATGACTAGTTCCCCTATTTTTTTCAAGGGCTGTAAACTTATGGTTTATTTCTTCATTTCCAATCTTGAACATTTGCCTTATAGTATTTAGCATTTTTTTCTGATCTCTTCTTTCTTGTTTTTTTCCTTCCCCCCCTGGTCCCTTTTCTCTTTTTCTTTCCTTTCTTTCTTATCCTCCCTATCTCTTATTTTTTCCTCTTCTCTTTCTTTTCTCATTATTTATTTATTTTTCTTTTCTTCCTGTCTTTCCCACTTCATTCTTCTTATCCTTTGGTCCAGAATTTCCAACTCTTTCCTGTTTGGGTATCAGTCTTTCTGTTTTGTCATCTTTATACTATCATCTAAGCCTGCCTCTGCTTCCTCTTCTGTGCCACTACTCCTATCTCCACTGATTTCCTTCCCTGATCTCAATGTTTTTCTTTTTATTTTAATTTGTCTCTCTATTCCATCTTCTTTAACCTCTCCTTTTTCCTCTATCATGCTTTCTCTTATATCATTATTCATTATAACATTTAATTTAAATTTTACAATCGGCTGACTTGCTCTCCTCTCCCTTAGAAATAGACTACATTTCCCTTCAACCTGCTGCCCTACTTTCTATCTCTGCCCAAGATGCCCAACATAATAATTAATATCACAATATAAATAAAATAAAGTAAAATTCAACTCACCATGCTTTTTGTTGCTATTTGCAGAATTTAGTTTTACCATGCTTCTTGTTGCTAGTAGAATTTAGTTTTGATTATTATTACTATTATACTCATATATATTTATCTTGCCTGATTTTTTTTTCATTTCTTACTCATTTTCATTCTTGAATCACATATACTTTATAGTTTAAAAAAATTTTCTCCCTCTGACAACACATTTGTAAGAGGATAATTTTAGCTTATTTAAATTATCTCAGGTTCCAGTTGTCAGCAGGTGAAATATATATATATATATAGTGTAATGGGCATATACGACATTACATTTTTTTTTTATTAAACACGAAAAAAGAAAAGTTCACAAATAAAACTTCTTTTGTTTAAAAATTAAAAATTGAAATTAAATATCATCTAAACTCATATATATATATAATCGCACAGATGAAAAAAACTATTAAAATAAAACTTTATTAAAAATAGAAAAAGTATTTTAAAAGCAAAATCTTAAAAAGATTTAGAGATAAAAATATATCTTTAAGTTTGGAAAACAAATTAATTAATGTTATTGAAAAATGGAAATGATTATTTTAATTAGTCAAAGTGAACTAGCCCTTGGGCATTTAAATGTATAAGCAATGGTCAGATAGGAAAACAATAGAAACTAATAGCAAATAAAAAGAAATCCCTTAGGAATCAGACCTCAATGAAGGTCTTCATCATCATGATGTAACGTTGAGTTAATCTGAAAAATTAATATAAAAGGAAAGATTTAGAAATAAAAAAATTAATTAGAGGAAGATATGTATGACAGCAGTGGTGATATGTATTAGTGCGGAGTTGAAGGAGAAGGGATTGAAAAGATGCACTCTTCAATCCCTTCAGTTTTGTTAAAAAAAAAGAAATGACAACATTTTTTTTTTACATTAAGGACCTGCAGTAAAAGACCTCCAGATAAGTAAAAAAAACAATGGCTAACTGGATACCAATATCTTCAGGATGGCATGGGAATTCCCATTCAAAATTACAAACAACTAAAAATTATGGACCTTTTAAAACCATAAGAACTTTAGATAATTCATGAACATTAAATTAAAAACTTTCTGTATTTAAAATAATTGCAATAGAATTCTATCTGACCAACTTTATTTAGTAATAAGTAATTTTAATTTGATGTATTTCTTTTGTAAAATCATTTCCATTTTTTTTGTTCTTTTAAGTTTTTATTATGATTTTTGTTTTTCGTTAAATTAAATTATATAAATGTTAAACTTAAGTTGGGCCTGAATGGCTATATAGATTTGTAAAGTTATATTAGGGGAAGGTAATCTTAGGTTACTAGTTTCGTAGTTGAATTAGGTCAATGGATTGGATATATTGGTGTAATTAGTAGATGTAGTATGAGATTTGCTATGGGCAGAATCGCTTTATACGCCACACACTTCCTGTTTGCCTATTGGAATGCAATCGTAAGTCAGCAAAAATGACCGCAGTCCTTTCCTATGGAGTTTTTTTATTGTTCTTAGAGTCAGATGTAGTATTCTTATCTGATGAGAGGCAATTTCTTCTCTTAACCTATTTTGTGCTGCTGTATTCGTGTTACATTGAATGCATCGATATATCAGATGGATTGACGTTGGTTTAACTGCGAACTTTTGGCCTAATGTTAAATAAGGATAGAATATTTTCTTCTCAAATGCAAATCTATGTAGTCTATTCATACTTGATACTCTAAATAAAAATGCATTAAATTTAAGTTGGGTATGGACGTTGCATGGATTTGTTATCGGTTACTTGGGTTTGTGGTTTTCATATTCGATTGGAATATATAGGTCATCGATGTCAATGCAGCATCTTATGATGAATGCCATTGGGTTTCTTGTATTCCCTCTGCAATTGACGTTATCAATGACTTTGTATTTTGATCGGTTATGTTTATTTTGAAATGTTTTTAACTAAGCAATCTATGTAACCGATCTATACTCAACATTATAAAACAAACTTTCATAAATCCATCTGTGCAGATACATTAAGTCTCATCTATTCTGGATCATTATAATTGGCCCCTCTGGGTCATTATAATATATATATATATATATATATATATATGACCCATATATATATATATATAGATATTATATATATATATATATATATATAATATCTGTATCACCTGGCCACATATACTCTGAGTTTTATATAATATGCTATACATTCTCAATGCAAAACTCTTACATATATATAGAGAGAAAATTTTACATCTACATAACCTATTCAGGGTGGGTAATTGATTGATGTGCCCAATATTTGAGCATCTATACCCAGAAAAATTCCTTACATATACCCATATCACTGCCACAACACATCATTGGCTCAGGTTGGTGGAAATAATTAATGAAGCCCCATGTTGGGTGCCATACCTGGGAAAAAAATCTATTGTAATGGTAATTTCTGTACATTTGCACAACAAAATCCAGACTTTTAGAAAATTATCCTAAGGCTCATCGAAATGAGGTTGTTGAGACCCCAAATCTAATTTCACTTCAGTTACTTTACAACACTCAAAGATTTATCACTCTATGGATGACATATATGAGACCACAAGTATTACTTTAATTTGCATGCCAGCAGTAGCACATCAATGAAACACAAGACTATGATGTAAATTGGCATATTTATCAGTATAGCTATAGAGATATGGTCCAACTAACAGCCATCATTAAATTTAGATTGTGATTCATAAATGTTCAAATGATAACTAATTACTAGTTAATAATTAATTAATGAATAATGAGCAAAATTTAAGACACTAAGCAGAGTTATATTTTAAGTAAATTTAATAACAGCCAAAATTTAAGTACTAAAATAAAAGAAAACAATTGAACAACACAAATTTGTTTCACTTGCAGATGATGGTGATTTAACAAGTTACAGATGGTTTAATTTACAGAGTTAGTATTTTGTCTCACTCACAAGTGATGATTTAACAAGCTACAGGTGGTTTTAATTTACAGATTTAAGATTTTATCTCACTTGCAGGTGATGATGATTTATAATTTACAAAGTTATGTTTTTATGAGCCCTATTATTACAGCACTACAGATTTATTTTAAGTTTAGCTCATGATTATCTATGCCTTATTTTGCTGTTTTGAGGCTTAGATTTGCTTTAGTTAATCTGCAGAAGTTCTTTATACAGATTCTAAGCTTACAAAACTAGATTCTGTTTCAGATCAAAACTGAAATATAAATTATTATGGAGGGATAAACTGATGGTGGGTAGTAAGACTTCAGATACTAAGGTGTATAGAAAATATACAATCTGAGTCTTGTGCACCTCAAATGTGCTCTTGCTCATAGGATTCATTACCATATAACCGATTCCTTTCTTACCATACCCATTGTTGTGCAAGAGACCTTTTAGTCCAGGTAGTCAAAAAGCTGATCAATATATCTAGATGCTTGTGATCCAGTCTTAAGTGGAGGTAATGGGGTGGCCCTTGAAACCAAAGCCCATTGTGAAATGAGAATTGTCCAAACTAAATAGATGGGGTGGCCATTAAAACCAGAGTACTGACCTATTCTCTGTGGAGCTTAATCTCAAATGAAAACTTTTTAGATGTTTTGTAATCATTGAAAAGGGAACAATGAAATCTAAAAAATAATGTTTTATCATTTACCATGCTTTCAATGTCATCAAAGGTGTATAATATAAATGCTGAAAACTTTGTTTTAAATGTGAAGGATGCTATAACAGGAATTTTAAATACTGTATTTGAAATAGATTATAACTCACTTTTGATGAGTCATTTATGTTGACCATCATCTCTTATTGTTGGTATTTCCCATATGACCACATTTAGAAATGTGAGTATCTATTGACTTCATAACTCCTCCTACATATACTATAAACATAGGCTATATATCTTGATTATTATTTGCAACTGTCTTTCTAATGATCAATCATAAGATTGCTGCTCCACAAGTAGCTCAATCCCATGACAATGACTAAGACTGTATGATGGTATATTTCATCAGAGAAGAGCCATCAATTGACAATATTCAAGCAAAACTCAGCTTCACATTCCCACTATTATCTCTGTTTACATTTTGATAATAGCAGACAGTTTAGAGAATGGGCTCACTCTCCAAACTAGATATTGCTGAGGTTATATTTGGTTATGACACTAATTTGTGGAATGAGGCAGTGAATAAAAATAGCACTTAAATAATGGTTTTCTATTATATTAATGCCAAAATTTATTTAATTAATGAAAGAAAAATAAAAAAATAAAAATAATAATAATAAGCTTTGCATTTCCTCCATGAAAAATATACACATAAGAATAATAGAGCCAAATAATTACCCAAAAAAAAGAAAAAGATATCTGATGATTTAATATACTCATTGATAACATAATGTCCATTATAATGCATAAGAGTGAAAATTTATACCAAATAATATAACAAACTAAAAAGTATTAAATAAATCATATTAATGACAAACACATAATACAGTAAGCAATATAGGTAACTTATTAAGCATTATGCAATAATTCATAAGCTTATAGAATAATTTTATGGATCCCATTGTAGTTCATTACACTATTTACAGTACTTCAGAGTTTGATTTTTTAAAAATGATTATATGCACCATATTTATAATATTACATCACAAACATACAGTCCTAATGGTATCAATAAAGTTCTTGTTCTTTTAATCTTTGTCATAACTTATTATATATTATGTTGAATGCTAGAAAATTTAGAGTTGTTGAATTTGTGCATGTGATCAGGACTTTCCAATAAGTGGTGCAAAAAGGCATTTCTCAAATGCTTATTTCTAATAGGTGCTAAATGAAACATAATATTTTAAAATATCTAATAAAATATTTTAAAAGATTTTAGGTTATTTTAATAGAAAGAACAATCCCACCTCTCTTTAAATAAAATGTATTTAATTCTTTAAATGAATTTTCCATTCATTCTTAAAGTTTTAAATTAAAGCAACATTTAATAGGTTGTTTTAATTCTTATCTTGTTGTTTCTAAGCAAAATATATTAAAATCCACAATTTTTGATGTTATTCTAATAAACAATATGACTGAGTAAAAAGTTTGCAATCCCTAGACAATTTATTTATTTTTTCTCTTTTCAAATGTACATAAAATACTAAAAAGTTGAGCCATTTATTTACTCATCTATTATGACTTGATAATAAAAAAGATAGACTTAAGCATTTCCCCCTACTTGTCTGAATAATCTTAACATTTTATAATTTTAGTCCACAGTTTTACATTTTTTGGCCAATTTGCTCCCTTGTGAATTTTCCATAATTATTATATAATTTAATATATCCAGCACACAATTCTTCTTTTCAAAATAGTTCATATATATCTAATATAGAAATAAAACAAACTAACTCCTTCTTTTTAAAACTTGATTCTTTATGACTACAATCATGAAAAATAAATCCAACGTTTCGACTATTTTTTATAGTCTTTTTCAAGGCACACTAAAATAAAATATATATACAATAAATATCACCTATTCCAAAAAAAAAAAAAAATTAAAAATTACAAAATATATTTATAACCAAAATTTTCTTTTTTTTACCTTATCTCACTCCCCTTTCCTATAACAATCACAACCTAAACACAACTAATTTCTTTTTAATATATATATATATCATATAAAAACTTTTAATTAAAGATAAAAAAAAAAGGTTTTTAATTAAAAGTTTTTATATGATATATATAGATTTTTAAAAAGACATTAGTTGTGTTTAAGTTGTGATTGTAATAGGAAAGGGGAGTGAGATAAGGTAAAAAAAAGAAAATTTTGGTTATGAATATATTTTGTAATTTTTAATTAATTTAATTTTTTTTTTTTTGGAATATATGATATTTATTGTATATATATTTTATTTTAGTGTGCCTTGAAAAAGACTATAAAAAATAGTCAAAATGTTGGATTTATTTTTCATGATTATAGTCATAAAAAGTCAAATTTTAAAAAGGAGTTAGTTTGTTTTATTTCTATACATAAATATTATATGTTAAAATGCGTATTTTTCTGTATATTTTATTATATAAAAATTTCATTCAAAAAGTTATGATAGTTGGTGGGAAATTAAAAAAAAACGACCTTACAAAAGACATAAGTCTTGTCCTGACATGTTCAGCCTTTGTTCCAAGGCCAGGAGATAAAACGTTCGGTGTATTCATACATTGTTTAAAGAAAATAGTCCCAATGACCCAAACGTGTCTATTTGTGAATTAATACAGTTTTATATATTTTTTATAATAATTTACACTATATTAATTAGATATCAAAAAAATAAATTATTAATAACTTGTTTTGACTGGAAATACTTTATTTTCAAAAATATAATGCTATATTAGCATCTAACATGAATATGCCCTTACGCTATTTAGAAGTTTAGCTTCTACATAAGCAATCTACTTATACTTATGAGTGTGAATATATCACAATTTTGCAATAAATATTCAAAAATATTAAACTTTTAATTTGCTAAAAATTTTTGGTATATATGGTAAGCATATCCATTTTTTAATATATTCAGGTTTAGACTGTAGTAGTTTTTTTCATTTTGTTGTAGAATCTCTCAATCATATTATAAATTTTATTAATATTCTATTCTATATTTTTTAGATCTGTAATATATGCATCTGTTGTTTTTTTTTTATCAATTTTGAATTTACACAATTTTGCATTTCTATATAGGAAGACTTTACCAGCAAATTTGTGGGCCATGGGTGTTTTTGATTTGGGTGCACAAATAAAGCCAATTTTTAAAATAAAAAAAACTATCTTTTCTTTATAAATGTCTGAACATTTATATGTTTAAAATTACAAGTGCAAAGAAAAGAGATAATATATTAAAAAAAAATACATAATAGACCTAACAGTTCATAAAATATTAAATCTATTATCAAGGAAAAAATAATCAAAAAATTTACTGATTAAGTTTTTGTAAAAAATATAAAATCAAAGTGTTCCATTTCAAAAAATTGTTTAATTTGGGCACACTTAGTTGCATCCCTCTAAGATTCATATAAAAAAAAGACCTACCATGTTATCCAGAAAAATAATGAAAATAATAATAATAATAATAATAATAATAATAATAATAATAACAATAACAATAATAATAACAACAACAATAACAACAACAACAACAATAATAATAATAATAATAATAATAATAATAATAATAGTAGTAGTAGTAGTAGTAGTAGTAGTAGTAGTAGTAGCAGTAGCAGTAGCAGTAGCAGCAGCAGCAGCAGTAGCAGTAACAATAATGATAATTCAGCATCAAATGTTAGTATTGTTCATTTGACAATTTAAAAAATTCAGGATTCAAACCCTAAAAAACTGTACCAAACTTACAAATCTGAACCTTTTTTTATGACAGTACAAAATTATAACAAATACCAATTGTCTAAATATTTTTATAATTGATTTCTCTAGGTTTAGTAATTATTTTTTAGAAAAAAAGAGCTTTGATACAAGTTCCAAAAACACAACAGTATCACCAAGAATAATGCTTCTGATAACGATAAAAAAGATTATATCAGCCATTCTGTTAACAAGCCATTATTACATTTTAGAAATAATAAAATTAATGATATTAAAAACTTGGACTTGAAAATGCAAATTGTAGCCTCTATGCAATTACAGAGTAGATATCTAAAATATTGACCAGCATTTGTGAAAAATTTAACAGCACTATATCATAGGTAATATTTATTTCATTAAAAAAATTTTTTCTTCAAGGTCAATTATAATATCTACAACAAATTTCAACTGCTCTTTGAAACACTTACTCTGCATGGGCTGTGGAATGTAGTTTACATATTGCTGACCATTTAATCCTAGATATATAGTGATAGAATTTTATAATGCCAATTAAAAAAACTGATTCCATAGCCAGATCAAACCCTTAGGCAACTTTGCATTAATCATTTTTGACAAACATTAAAACCCCACTACTGGAGCATTTAAAAATACCTACCTCAATTATATCACCCAAGACTTTCTAAAATGATGCATCCATTTGGAAAAGTTATCTCATTCCTGGTCATATATCTTCAGGATACTCAATACCCATTTTCAGAAATAGCTTCAAATTTAAGCTCCAACTGTACAAGGCTATCAATCCAAATGCCATCCCACACAAATTCTAGATCAGGAAATCATGCTCTATCTCTATATCAAAGATGTAAAGCCCCAATGTTACTGATGTGGCCAGAAAATTCATCTTTCTGTATATTGCATAGATATACTAGCTTCTCTATGGATTAAGCTGCAATTACCATATAGTATTAATCATGATACAGACCACATTACACCCAGTGCTAACAACACAGACAAAGCTGATTACAATCCACACACCCTGGAAAACCATTTATTAACTTCCACAGATAAACTCCTCCCATTGATCTCACATTTAATAGAGCAAAAAAAGCTCAGGATACTTCTATTGGATAATGTTCACTAATCTCAGACTAAACACAATTTTCCTAGTTCATCCATGCAGAGCACCTCTACATTCAGTAATATACACCCTTCTAAACCAAAACAATCAATGCATTAAAAAGCCCACATATAATTATTTAAATGACAGCTACTCCAATTATGGAAGCACTGATTCCTTGCTTGCCACCTATAGAGGAACCCTGACACCCCACATGAGCAAAAAAAGACCAAGTCATCCTAAAAAAATATGAATCCAAGAAGGCCAAACTGGATGACAATGATCCCACAACAATAATGACTGATCTAACAACTAACAACTCCTTTCTCATGGATATTAATTAAGTCACATCAACATTAACTTACTAAGTAATATTCTGTATGTATGTGACTTAAAACTCTATCATACAAGACAATACCCATGATCACATCTAGTCACAAGACAATACCAAAAAACCAACCATATCATAACTTCTCAGAGTTTTAAAAAAACTTTAGTATTTCAACCACATCCTAGCATATTATACTTGCATTTTCCGAGCCACTATTTTTATGAAAGTTAAAAATAACCTTTTTTAATGTTAGAGTTAAATTCAGCAATCCAAAGTATGAACAATGAATTCAAGTTATACAACCATATATTATTGGTCTTCATGAAACAAAGATTTGCAGTAGCTCACATATTTCCCCCTCTGCCTACCTGAGTAAATCATGTTTTTTTACATTCTTCAGGGACATTTCATCACTATCAGCAGGTACCAGTAAAGCACTGGCTTGTCTGTCAATTTTACTTATTCAAAATCATATACATTGATAGAACTTTACTGTTTACCACTTTTCCTCATCACTTTATCACCCTAACATCATATTTGCCTATATCTTCCAAGGTCCAACCATGATCTCACAAATAATTGACACAATTAATTCTCTTAAATATGAACTATCACACTTTTACTCTAAATGGCTTCACCAACTAGTTCTTCCTCTCACATGCAGTGAAGGCTTTTTACCAACCAATTCAGTTTCTTTCTACCACAACTATTATGCTATTGCATTTCCATTCCCTTATTCTACATCACTTAATTGACATAAATGCCATCCTTTCTTCATTCTCTGATCACTCCACACAAACTCTTATGCTTAACCTAACCACAATATTAACAATTTATTTGCAAAGAAATTTGATAAGAATACTTCCTTCTGCAGCCACTCCTGAGTTCCTGTTTTTTGAAACATACATCATGTTATATAAGTTCAAAGATATGAAAATTGATTCAGTCCTAAGATATCTTGCATTTATTAAATTCTGTATTTTAATATTAGTCATCTAACACATAAAACACATAACTACCCTCCATCCAAACTGCTTGCATTGGCAAATGAACTACATAAGCATCCATGACACTCACCAATATATCTAAAAACTTACTGAAGCCTATTATAACATATGTTATTAGCTCAAAGACTATCTAACTGCAAAAAAGAGAAACATTTCCCACTCAACAACATATTTGGACCCAAATTTTATTTTTATTAGCCCCTAGGTTACTCTGTCACATTAAAAGTCCCTATAGTGCTTCATGCCAAGGAGTTACTTGTGCTAGTCACAACATAATACATTCCATAAACAACCATTTCAAGTGGAAATTCCAAACACATGATGTCTTTATATCACCAGCTAACCTCATTGGACCTCCAGGCACTGACCCCCATTTTACACTGCCAAATTTTCCACTAAACATGCTAACATCCCCAATGCATGTCATTCTGGAGCCAATGCAATACCTAAATTTGTTTTTTTTACATGTTATCCAATTTATCATTCAATGTCTATGTGAACTCATAAACTACTTGATACAAAAGATATACAACACCTTTCATATCTTTAAATAAAAAAACATAGTATTTTCTATAAAATAAGATAAAAAATAATTCTGATCTGTTCTAATTAATATTTAAAAATATAGTTCAATTAATTGTTTCTCATAGCAATGGTTTTATAATTCTTGAATTATAAAAATATATATTTCAGAAACTGGTTGTCAAAATAACACCTAATATTTTATTTCACAAAAAAATTACTATAGGACATTTTAGCATCATTACTCACTAGTCTGCAAGTTGTGTAAGAAAGGCATAGAAAATATTAGGCATCTGTTACTTCAATGTAAATGCTTGGAAGCAGAAAGGATACATATAAGAAAGTTATGGAAGATTAAATATGAACAAAGTGATTATACAGAAAGTGAGTTATTGGTTTTTATACTAGTTTGGGAAAAAATAAGGTGGATTTAGATATGAAGGTCATGGAGTTGACAAAGATTATGTTGTGAAATGGAATGGAGAAGATTATGGGAAAACTTAGGGTGAAGAATGGAAAGGGAAGGTAAAGTGGCTAACATGTTTCTCTGAGTATAGTTGCTGAGATTCCTGACTCCATATAAGGAGAAGTCACAGTGCATCCCATCACATCATCACATCGCATTATGACTGTTATTAACATACCAGCTACACCTGACCTTGTAAAGTTCCATCTTTTTTTATTGGTTGCTCTAACATATTTTTTAAAGATTTATTGTAAATTAAACAAAAGATTTTAAATGTAAGAATTGAAAGACCATTATTATGGCAGAATACAAAAGCTCAGAGCTTTCAGCCTTACTTTTATATTTTCTGGATATATATTTTACTTTAAACAAATTGTTTTTTTTCTAATTTCAATTTAACAGCATTACTGATATATTGAAACAGTCAGATCTATCAATCATCCTGTTTTATCTATTATATTCTATAGTAGTACTTTATTTCTCTAGCTATATACCCAAGTCTGCATATATCAGGTTAAATTTAAACTTAACTTATTGACTGCTGAAGCAGTCATATTGAATGTTTAAAAAAATATGTTAAACCACAAGTTTTTTTATTTAACTTAAGTTTGTGTTGTTTGAAAATGACATAATATTTATTATTTGAAACATAGAACATAAAAGAATGTAATGAAGTTGAGAAAATATAGCCATTGATATTCAAAGTAATAAAAAAGGGGAAAAAATATTTCTAAAAATTATTTTCATATTATTTCATAAATTCAAATTTTTCATTCTTAAATTTTAAATCTATGCTTTTGTTAATAACTTCATTGCATTCTTCATTAAATTTTCAAAAGATTAATATATAATATGATTTACCTAAGGTAATCCATCACTTCCATACATCAAAAAGTAAAGACATTGTAACTTTCAATTTTTCCAGATAGCCCTCAAAATATTTTCCATACATGGGTTTGCAATAAATATGTCATCCCTAATAACAAGTAGTTAATACTGATTAATAATTAGTGTAATTTGAATATTACAATAAAGAACTTCAATAAAGTTTGTAATTTATTAAAAAATTAGTCATTAATTTTTATATTAGAGGAAAATATGAGGAAAAAAAAAAACAAAAACACATTTTTTATTGTAAATAATTTTTTTTATTTACTAATGATGCAGTAATCAATACATATACAAAATAAAATAATAAAACCAAATAATAAAAACAACATATATAAACTAAAAAAGATATCATACATAAAATTAAATTATACATAAAATTATTAAAAAAAAAGCAAACAAAATTATAATAATTAAAATAAAAAAAATTAAAAAATTAAAATTATACATAAAATTATTAAAAAATGCAAGCAAAATTAAAATTATACATAAAATTTAAAAAAAAAAAGTAAACAAAAGTAAAATTATACATAAAAATTATTAAAAAAAGTAAACAAAGATAAAATTATACATAAAATTAATAGGGTAAAATGCAAACCAAAATAATATATGCTAAATTTATTGTAATTACTGATAATGAAAGCTTAGGACAAAACTATTGAATGTACAGCTTGAGTACCCAGACCTTGGCCAGCATCTGAAGTTGTACTTTTACATGTATACAACTCCCTATGGCAGACGTACCTATTATGGCTAGCTGCACAAATCCACCATTTGAACCCTTGCTTTATCAGTTTTGAGGGATCAAATTGTTTCATGCTATTACCAGTAAATTTGGTAATAGCTTCAACAACTGCTACCTCTCTATACATTTGATGTGCAGCCTTAAAATTTACATTGCAGTAGTCTAAAAACGGCCTAAGTTTATATATTCTGTCAAAATCTTTACTTTTAGCATTTGGCATGGTTTTATTATTGTTAAAATATAGACAAGATAAAATTGAATAAAATCGACTTTGAGTCATAATATTTGCAAAATAGGGTTGTCTATCTCTCAAATCAGAACTTCACATGTCATCTAATTCATGTACTAATCATATGGAGGAAATGCCTATTATCTTGCCAAAAAATGCAGATAAATTGTGAGCTTTTTTTTGTTCACCATATATATTCGTTTCAATAATTATTTTAAAAAAAATTTTTTTTTATCAAATAATAATTGAAAAAGTCTAAAATTGCATACTCACTTATAGTTGAAAACTTGAGCCCAGGAGACTTGATAAAATTTGATGACTGCTAATATTAAAGTTAATTGGCAATGCATTCAGATCTGGTCAGGAAGATGGGCCTGGAGTAGGCTGAGCTGAAGTAAACATATCTGTAGCACTTCTATTCAAACACTTTTTTTTGGTACCACATATGACTCAGATAATTTTTCAAATGAGCTGTAAGAAGTCTCAGAGTTCCAATGCTTACTTATGAAAAAATTGCTGTCATCACTGGAATTGATTAAGTCTTGCATATTTTTCTGTATTTAGCTTTACGATGAAAAAATTTCCATTATATTGAAAAAATTGAAAAAAAGACAAAAAAATTACAGCTACTTGAGTACAAAAATTATCATAAAATTGTCAATTTTTGAGATACAAAAATACAATGTACATTTTCTGCAAGATATGTTAATGATGGATCTCATGATGTAAAATGCACATGTGTAGACCATGTAGTTTTCACACAATTCTAAACTGAAATCATATATTATAAATTCAAAAATTCTAGAGTGCTCTAAGCACTCATAATAATGAATAAGTTAAGTATTATAATGATCATGTCTGTGTGTGTGTATTATAGCATACATTATTCAATGCTTATGTATATGTATAATAAATCAGTGTATGCACATGTATTTATTATAATTTATTAAATAAATGTAAACCTTATTATGTGTGTAACAAAAACCTACATATATGCAGAAGAGAAATAATGCCATAGATTTAAAAGCATTATAAACTTTGTTTTATTTTAAATTTTATTATAAAGTTAATATAGAAATTATATTATTTCAGCATATAAAGATAAATTTTGGTTAAACATGTTACATATAGGTAAGATGTTTATGAGTTTTAAATCTGTTTTTAAAAAAAGGATAATGTAATTAAAAATAATTTGTTCTCTGGATCTTGACCTAATTAAAGGTTAGAAGCAAAAAAAAAAACAGATTTTAAGTTGGAATCAGATTGGGGGAACCACTTTTAAAAAGGGAGAAGAAAATCGATAAAGCAGCAGGAATCCCTTGCTTTACTAAAAACAGATGGCAAAGAATAAGAGGAACTCATCTGGAACCAAAAACTGGTAAACAAGTTGGGTGGTTGATGAAGAAAGGGGTAGATGAGTATATAAACTCACTTCAGCATTTTGAGGCATTCAGATGCTGATTCAGATTATAATTCTACCACATTCTGAGCTAAAAATTTGAAGTTTTAAATTTGACAAGTTGTATTAAAATTTCATAATGGGAACTTTTGAGTAGTGGTGATAGATTTACCATCTGTCTTCCAGAGACTGATCTACAAGATGCAGAGACATAAAAAACAATATCTCAGTTGCTGAAGAAATGAGGACACAAACCAAGATTGAGCGACCATGCAATTAACCATGGAGGTTGTAGCAGTAACTGATTTCTGCAGATCTTAACGAGTATTTTAAACTAAAGCTAAACTCTAAAAAGCTAGCTAAATTAATGTAAATGGCCACTTTATTAAACTAATTTATAGTTTTAACAAGGCTGTAAACCTTAGCAATGAGCGTCTGAAAAAATCGTCACTAGGGACCTCTGTAGGTCTTTAAAACACATGCTTACGCTATGAAGAAAAGAGAGAATCCTTCTTTACTTCGACCTACTTTTTATATATAAATAGGTGAAGCAGAAGTGTTTTGATCTAAGAGTGTGAAGCTATTAAATACTTCACTAATTAAGTCCACAATTCTTATAATACATTAATACTCGCAAAATCTTACGATTTACTACGAGTTAATGAAAAGATCTTATAGTAAGAAATATATTACGATAATTTAAAGTTGTAATTATAAATTTTATTAAACGCTCACTATTATTTCAGTAATAGTTTTAACAAGGCTGTAAACCTTAGCAATGAGCGTCATAAAATTTATAATTACAACTTTAAATTATCGTAATATATTTCTTACTATAAGATCTTTTCATTAACTCATAGTAAATCGTAAGATTTCGCGAGTATTAATGTATTATAAGAATTGTGGACTTAATTAGTGAAGTATTTAATAGTTTCACACTCTTAGATCAAAACACTTCTGCTTCACCTATTTATATATAAAAAGTAGGTCGAAGTAAAGAAGGATTCTCTCTTTTCTTCATAGCATAAGCATGTGTTTTAAAGACCTACAGAGGTCCCTAGTGACGATTTTTTCAGACGTTCATTGCTAAGGTTTACAGCCTTGTTAAAACTATTACTGAAATAATAGTGAGCATTTAATAAAATTTATAATTAAACTAATTTATTTAACTTTCCAAATGTTAAATTCTAAAACTAAAAATAAATTTAAGTCTTATAAAGTCTTTCCTAATTTAACTTTAACTATGAGAAATTAAAGTCAAATTTTAATTTTCACTTACATGAATAAATAACTTAATAGTTATTATTCTTTCTTTCTTAAATTAAGTCTATGCCTATATTAGTTGAATTATGTATTTGTTTATGCTATGTTTTATCCAGAACGGAGTTTGCTAATATAAAATAATTAGTGAGAAATGATTAGATGTTCTCATAATTGCTTAATTCTTCATTTATTAATGCACATACTAAACTCCCTTCGGAAAAGAGTAAATATCAATAATTATGCACTTATAACACTCGTTAAAGAAGTTATATATATATTATTAAATTTATTTAAAGCTTAGCGCTTTCAAAGCTTTATCGCTTCATAATCATATCTCTATATATGTAATTAAGCCATTACAAATGCTTAAAGATGGATTTTCTGGAAAATAAACTATTTCATTAATATTTAGCAGTTGTGATAAAATACAGCATAGTATTAGTATTTAATTTTTTAATGTTCCCCAAATATGCTATAACCTTTCTTAACTTTCTATAAATGCCTATATAAATATCTTAACAAACTAGACTTATTATATCCCTTTAGTAGCATAAATATAGATGCTATTTTATGAACTGGCTTATGGTGGTTTCATGGAATGAAACTAATGATTTGCATCTTAATTTTAGTTATGTAATGATGTAGTCAGTGGGGCGAAGGTGTTCTTAGGAAGCACATATGTGCCTTTATTTCTTGCTGTTACTTTATATATTAAATGGGCTTGGTTTACAGTCAACCCATTTTGTTAGTTTGGACAGCTCTCTTTTAAAATGGGACTTGGTTTTAAGGACTATCCCATTATCTTTATTTAGGACTGGAGCATAAAAATCCAGATATTTTGGAATCAATGTCTCATATTCACAGCAAGTAGTACAGTTCAAGGGAACTGATTACCCAGTAATGAATCCCATAACCAAGCATGTATTTTAGATGCACAGACTCATATTATATATTTGTATCAAGGCCATAGTATCTGAAGTCATACTACTAACCACCAGTTGTTTCCTCCATAATAATATTTCAGTGTTGATCTGAACTCGAATCTAGTTTTGTAAGTCTATTATCTATATAGAAATGAGTAGCTCATTAAATGGTAATATTAGATATAATTCATAAAAATCATCTCTGCAATCTAGTACTCTATAGCATAGCATAATTACAGCATCGATAGTAATGGATTAAACATAAATAAATATTCAAAAATTGTAATAATAAATTCCAAGTTGAACAGCTTGTAACCTATAACATCATTCTCACCTGCGAGTAAGATAATTTCACATATTGCATTTAACATTGCTTTTATTTTATTTTTTAAATTTGGCTTATATTAAATTTTATTCAGATATAATTATGCTTGGTGTCTCATTTTTTTGCTCATCCATCAACTATTAATTATTCATTATTATTTAAGAATCACAACCAAATTTATTAATATCTATTTGTTGAGATCATATCTCTATATAGCTATACTTTGTGAATATGTTAGTTTAGTAAATATTAGTCTTATGTTCCACCAATGTGCTACTGCTGGCACACAAATTAAAGAAATATGAGTGTAACCTCATATATGTCATCCGTAAGTTGGTAAATCTCTGAGCATTGGTAAAGTAACTGGAGTGAGATTGGATTTGAGGTCTCAACCACCTCATTTTGATCAGCCTTGGGATAATTTACTAAAACTCTGGATTTTTTTGCTTGAATGTACAAATATGACTGTTACAATATATTTTACTTAAAGAAATTAGATATTGTTTTTTGTTTTGTTTATGGAAATGACATTGTTTTTTTTAATTGGTTGATTTAACAACTTTTTTTAAAGATTGAATGTAAATTAACAAAAGATTTAAATGTTATATAAATAAATGTGAAAAATATACAAGGTCTGAAAGTCCATCATTTTTGTATTTTTTTTTTGATTTTGCATTGCAAAATTTGACAGCATTTTTGTAATAGTTTTTTTAATTGGTTGCCTATGGAAAAAAACATTGTTTGTTTTAATTGGTTTCCTTAATACATATTTTTTGATATTTAATTTGAATTAAACAAAAGGTTTTAATATTATGGAAGTAAATGTGGGAATAAAGATTTTAATATTATATAACTAAATGCAAGAGTAAATATTTTAACATTATATAAATAAATATGAGAAATGTACTCAGGCAAAAAAGACAGTCATTACTGTATATGAATTTGATAGCATAAGTATAACTCTAATTAATAAGATTATTTACTAGATCACCCTCTGAAAAAAAAACATGTCCTGAATTTGTAATAATAATATTATTTATTGGATGTAAATACAGTACTGTAGCATCTATTTTTTTACCCTCATTAAATATTACATTTCAGACATGAATTTATGTATTTATGATTTAAATATTATATCTTAGTAGTTAAAATCACATGTACTGATTTTTTTCAAGCATTTTTTTTTATTAATGGTAGAATTACTCTCTTTGCATAAATGTTATAATACACTAACCAAAAACTAAATGGAAATAAGGTAGTACAGCATCTATTTTTTTTCCATCACTAGATATCAAATTTCAAACATAAATTTATATATTGTAATTACATTTTCTTTGCAATTTTAATATTATAATTCTGTAATATAAAGCACATGTATTATTCCAATGAAAATCTACATTTATTGGAGTACCCTTTGAATAAAAAATTAATTTTTTTCTTCTGATTTTTCAACATATTATATAAATAAGTTTACAAATTTTAATAAAACTAAATTAAAATTTACATTTTTAAATATATCTATAATATTTTCTAGCTTTACAACTTGAAATATGTATTTACTGGGAACTCTTGGAATAAAATATTAAAAATTAATTTTTTCATTAATTGTTCATGACTATTGTAAATGTAATTTTTTTTAGCTTTATTAATAGTTAACATTTATTAATGTCAGAATAACAAAAAGGTTGGTCATTTTTATAATATTTTTTATTAACTATAATATTTGTAATATTTTTTTATTTAGTTGCTTTAACAATCTTTTTTTAAGATTTAATATAAAAATGCTTTTTATTAATATTGCTAATTTATAAATGTTTGTCAACATTGCTAAGTATGTTGTTCATTTGAACTATATTAGGGGATTGATAGATCATGAAAACATCATGGAATAGATTATCATCAAATTATGGATTGGCATTTGTGACTGTTTCTGCAGTTAGATGGGAACCTTTAACATGCAATATATACTATATGTCTGTAGTTAAGAGCACACACTGATTTTTTTCTTTTGCATACATGTAGTGGTTGTGACATCATTGGACAAACATTTATTCAACAATCAGACAACTGAGAAAATAGGGATTTTATATATAAGATTCAGTATAAAAACTTTTGAAATAGAATATGAAGTTAATATTCAACATTTTATAGCTCAAAATGTAGAATTTGACATGTCTGTAGTATTTGTAATGATGTTAATATTTATTACAGATTGAGAGGTAAAAATTAAGAGTAGCACATTTATTATTTCGGCCAGCCATTGTTTAGACTTTACTAAAGAAAATTATTATTGTTAAGGAATTATTCCAAATGAAATTTCCTTTTTGAAGACCTGAATCTTATACTTGTTTTGCAACTAAAGTTATAATTATCTTTATGAGCTTCCATTAATGTGGCAATAATTATAATCTTGACCTAAATGTTAATGATGTCTTAATGGGTTACCCAAAACATTTCTTTAAATAATAAGCTTCAGCTTTATCTAATTTCAGAAAGAATTATAACAGTGAGAAGTTATGTAAAGATATTAAATATTTAACAGACACTATATTTATTTAGATAGTGAAGATTATTTTAGAGGGTTTTTTTTGATTATTAGAGCTGGTCTGAAAAAAAAGCTAAGCCTGGAGCAATGTTTTCATGTGGAGGAGACTTTTACCCATGATAAAAAGATACTTTTTAAAAATTTGTTATTAGTAGATATATATTGCTTTCTAATTATTATAAATCAAGTCCTGAACAATTGTCATCAGCAAAATTTTTATTTATTTTGAATGAGAATTTATTAAAAAAAAAAAAAAAAACATTCAAGAAAATAAAATATAATTTTTATGTCATTGTGTATTTTATTTTGTTTACTCAAAATAAAATTGCACAAATTAATACTTATACTGTGTGTATAATTATGATTATTTATAAATTACAAATATAGTTTTGTGCAATTTTTAAAAAAAAAATATCTGAAAAAAACAAAATAAAATACCTATAAAGCAAAAAAATATATTGAAAGTTTTATTGTGAATTTGTTAATGATATTATTGTAATTTATTCTTTTTTGCAAATTCTGATTCAATAGATAAAAATTCTAACAAAGAGGATCATTTTTGATCTTTTGCTAATATCACAGTAATATGACCAAAATATTGTGAAATATTTAAGTATACACATTATAGATAGTTGAAAAATTTACATTACCACACAACCAATGCTGTTACAGTTGTATTACTTCAATGGGATGGTGGCTTCAAATTACAGAATTTTGGCAGAAAACAAAAAAGAAAATGTAATTATGTTTAGCAAGTAATAAAATATTATATTTTTTGAATTTCCACAAAAAGCATAATTCATGCAAGTTCAGAATTTTGATAAATGTGATGTCTAATGCAGTCACATCATTCATACTGCCTTGGGGTTGGTTCTGTTGATTATTAATGTAGTTACACATTTTTTTTAATTTATAGATATATTAAACAAAATATTGCTTAATTTTCTTTGCTTACTTTTAGGATTAAGTCACTCTCTGTATTCTACTCCAGTGCCAGCTCTTGTAAATTTGAATAATAGTGTACTACCAACAAAAACAATAATATATATTTCCAAAACACAAATAAAATAGATAAGCATTAAAAAATAGTTGCATCATTTTATATAATGATAAAAATATTGCCTTTGGCAAGGAAATTACTACTCTTGGAAATATGGTACCTCTTTCATTCAAGATGAAAGATGCATTATATTACACACATATTATAACATAGTTCTAAATGAATTGATACTCATCTATAACAATATAGATTACCTTTTGATCTCTTCATTCTAATTAAAAATTGAAAATCTCGTTTATCAATTAAGAGACTGATGGTTAGCCAGTTGTCTATATCTTATGTAGCTAAAAAAACGAAATGCTGAAATAATTTTTTAATTACTTATTGCAGTGAGTAAGCTATCCAATACCCTTCCAAAATAAAACAGTGATGGACAAAAAATTACTAACCAGGTTTGCCAATTACAAGATAATAGATTTTTAAAATCTCTCTATTAAAAAGAAATAGATACTTATTAATTAAAATATAATTGGATGTCTAACTATGTTGGCTATGGGTCGACTTAACTAAAAAATAATAATTAAGCTTGCGGTAATATCCTAAGATTTTTTTTTTTGTAAAACCTCCGATTATTGCACGTAGATGTGCTAATCACTTCATCTATATATATATTACTTTATTTAGAAATTTTAAAAGGGTTGTGTGAATAGAAAAATTTTACACAAAAGACCTTGTCAGTCTATTTATTTAAATATATACACACGACTAATTGCCTTTTACACTTTTTAAGTAAAAGACAAATTTAATAAGCTCAGAATTTATCAGATGTTATTATACATCACATGCAAATAATTTTATAATAATTTCGTTTCAAAATAATAATAATGATAAGACATAATAGAAAATAATTATGACAGACACCTAATTCAGTCTCTTCATTATCAAAATTATTTTAGATTCAATAACAAAATAATCAAATAATTAGCTAAATTAAAGCTGTTTTTATAAAAATGGAGTTAATTGGAGGACTTTGAGCATCTCTAAGAGTCCCATATCCATTCACATCTTCTTTTTAACGCTAATTGCCTATTAAGATGACTGCAACCAGAGGTTTTTTTCTCTCTTTTACTCACTATTCATTACAAATTGGCTTTTATTTAAAATGATAAAATTACCAGAGCATTGCTAAATAACAAATCACAGCGCCCGCAGAACGATTCTTACAGAGGTCAGACGCAATTCTTCAGGTTTGATTAGCTAAAATTCAAATGATGAAGGTAGTAATTTTCCATGCAAATTGCTAATAGAGAAACAATTTTTCTGGAAATAAAATTATGCTAACAAAAACTTAAAAACAGACTTTTACAATAAACTAGTTTTTTCTTGCATCATAATTGTGATAATTAAATGTCAATTAAAAAAAAAAAAACTTTTATTATCAATACTTAGATAAAATGAATATATATATAATTACAATTTCCTAAATATTACTTTTTTAAATATATTTTTTAAAATAAATACTTTTTTTTTAAAATTTGACGAATAAATGATGATAGTTTTATTTAAATGTATTTTATTAGAGATTGCCTTTATATATAGTTTATACCGGACCCTCGTCTCACTTCCCATAATGCTTATTTAATTGGAAATTTTTATTTAAAAATTATCTTCAGGATAAAACAATTTGTGTATAAAAAATATTAAAATAGACATCAGTATTCATATTAATTTAATCTATACCCCAATAACAATAAGATGCTTTAAGTCAAATATATATTTTCCTAACTGAATTAGTGATTTTAAATTACAGTATTTACTTTAATTATTTCTCTTTTATTTTATAGTTAAAATATCAGCAAAATAAAGTAATTATTTCTATCAAAAATCTTATCAAACTCAGTTAAATAAATACATTTTATTGCATTTTTTGATTTTTATTTTTTCTACATCCACATCATTTATTAAATGGGTAGTTGAGTAGTAAGTTTTAATATTTTAATGCTTCTAAATATTTAGAAAGTTTATTAACCGATAAAGAAGACAATATAAAAAATAAATTTTGCGATTCATTACAATTAGAATTAAAAAAAAATTGTTAAGTATTTTGTTTGAAGTATATCATATAAAAAGAAATTTGAACAGAAACTAAAAATACTGAAATTTTTGAAATGTATATTTGGGGGAAAATGCAAAAGTTAAGTTGAAAGGATAAAATTTATAAGGTTGAAAAAGAAAATAAAAAGTGGTTTTTCACACTGCAGACCTTGAAAAAACTATAAACTGAAAAAGAAATTAGTTGAGTATATATTTAGAATTTTAAAAAAATTGGATTTTTTAAAGTACTGTGTGGAGTAAGATAAGAGAGTTTATGATAGGAAAGAATTTGATTAATAACATAAAGGAAAAAAATAATTTTGAATGTAAAATGAAAGATGAAAAGATTTTAGGTGTTAAACCACTAAACGTCACATGATCACCATTTCTTATGCTTACCCAAACTGTTTACCCAGAGACTAAACTCTCTATACAGTAGTGTCACCAGTGCAACCTAGAGTAATCATTGGATGCAAGAAGGTTTGTGCATAAAATTCTTATCTAGTGCCTACTCATCCAATAATCCCAGATTAGTTTCTAGTTTGTGGTATTAGATTTTAAGAAATAGGTGCAGTGCTGTCAGATCCGAGACTCCTCACTAATAAAAGCCACATACTAAAAACTAGTCTGGTTATATTGGATGAGTAGGCACTAGATAAGGATTTTATGCACAAATCTTTCTGCATGTATTGATTACTCTGGCTTGAACTGGTGGTGCTACTGTTTGGAGAGTTTAGTGTCTGTGGTTGATTGTCTGACTCATTGTTTCAATATTATTCTAGAAATAAGTTCTTCTATTTTTTGAAAAAGTTTACTGATTTATATTGTTAAAAATCTCATTCCTTCTAGATGCACTAGATTTATAAACTGTTTATAATTTCAGCAAAGAAAGCCATTTCAAAAGATTACTTTAAGTTTAGCTTATGCAAAAATGTAAATAAATTGTTAAATTAACTTCTTTCTTATGTGTAGGATTTCAGTAGTGTGGCTAATTAATTTTCTGATTAGTTTGAAAACATCTAAAAAATAATCTTGCTTGAAATACATGTATGTTTTAAATCAGAATATAGATGTTTTACAGTTTTTAACAAGAGAAGCATGCTGATACAATTTACATTTTTCTGTATGGCAATTTTAGTGAAGGATATATAAAAAAAGTTTTATTTTTATATTGAAAGAAAAATATCCATAATTCAATGATTTTAAGATCTATTGTACCATGGATTATTATAATAGTATTGTGCTTCAGCTTTAGATTATTCTCTTGCAGATATCATTAGTCCTATTTACCAGTTTTATGTTTATTTGATGGTAACAATAGAATTAAAGTAAATAGTGTTTTATTAATTGAAAGAAATAGTTATCAGAAGCAAAGTGCAAACAAGCCAACAAAAACCTAGGGAATTGATATTGAGTGTATAAACAACATTGTAAGCTCCTCTTTGAATATTGTTAGCAGTGAGATAAAAAATTGGAAGTTTTTTCTGTTATTTATTTAAATATTTATGATTATTTGTACAAAGTATACATATAGTAATTATTAAAAAAGAAATATACTCATGATTCCACTTAAAATTTTTAAAATTGATTTATTTTTAAAAATGCAAATTAAGAAATTGGAAATAATGATAAAAAAAAAAGAAACTACATTTCTGTGATATTTTAATAATTATAAATGAAATTTTAAAAAGAATGGTATATTTTATGATGACTATTCATTAACATTTTAAAAATAAAATTCAGGCAACAAAGTTTTTGTTAATTTACTTTATTTAATAAATTACAATAAGAAAAAAGAAATTATTCTGTTCACATGTTTCACTTTATATCATATTATAATTATATTTTTATATATTTGAAAAATTCAGATATCATTTTTTTAGGATTCATTTTGTAAATTTATATTTCTAATAAATCAAGTATGATTTATTGATTCATAATATTGAATAAAGGTTTTAATATTAAAATCAAATGTTGATCTACTCAAATTACTATTGAACAACTCAAATTACTACCAAGAGAAAAATGGGAAAATGTTGAAATGCAGAAAGGTTGAGTTATGAATAATTTAAATTTTTATATTTATTATATTTTAAAAAAATAATTATATAGTTATTCATATGAAAAACTACTTTTAATTTTTATTTATTTATTGAAATAATCATTTTTATTAGTTACATTGTAAAATATTAGTTAGTAAAAGAAATAGTAAACAAGACATTTATTTTATATAGTGCGATGTTTTTATAAACTGTAATACCAATAGTGCGCAAATAATAATATAACCAAAACAATTTAAATTTGCTTTCAGTATATATATATATTGTAGCTATAACAATGGTTAAATTACTATGCAGAAAAATAAAATGTGTTTAATAAAAGCTCATGTGAACTGAGTAATAGATATATAAATTGCCATTTACATGTGTGCATGTGTCACTGGAAAAATAAAAGTATAAACTGCTTAAAGATTAAAAAAAAATTAATTCATGCACATTATTAAAGATTATTAAGTATTATTTTGTCATATCTGAGGAACAAGAGAATTATAATAATACTTTAAAGAAAGAAAGAAAAAGGTTCAATGTGAAGAAATTGTATAGTTTTTTTTAAAAAAATCTAAATTCAAACCTTATTTAATCTGCCTTTCAAATGGAGGTTTTAATTAAAGAACTTGTCCATTTCTATAAAAAATCTTTCGGTGGAGTTAAATCTAGTATTAACATTTTAGAATCAACAACATTTTAGAAGTCATAAATAAAAAAGTAAAAGTTGACAGTGAATTTTTCTTCTTATGTTTCGAAAAGTGAATAAAAAAAACAACAAGTTATTTTGTTCTCTTTTTTTATTTATAAAAAACTTTAAATTATTATATTAAAATTTGTATCCACAAATTGTTTTAAGAGAGTAAAAGGGAGTGTTTTTCAAAAAATATATTGTTGTAATGATGTAAATGTCATATATTCCCTAGCTGGTGATGTCTATGTTGTCATCAGTTGGGTATAAATAGGTTGGAAACAAACAACTAGGTGTTGTTGTTGTTGTTATTATTATTATTATTATTATTGTTATTATTATTATTATTATTATTATTGTTGTTGTTGTTATTACTATTATTATTATCATTATTACTATCATTCTAATTGTAGTACCCAGCTGTTTATTTTATATTGCTTTGCAGTAGTGTGCAGTCTACTATTGAAGTTGCATTATCATGATGCATATGGAAGAGAGAAATGATTGCTGATTAAAACTCTTTTCCAACTGTAAACTATATTTTACTGACTGTTCTTAAAGTATTTTTCAATATTCCAGTTACAACAATCAGTATAATGAATTTATTTAGAAGAAATCTATCTACCATGTGGGGCTTAATAACCAAAAGCTAATTAGTCAAAATGCTTGGAAAATGCAGTCAGATCCAGAATTTGGCACTTAAGTTTGAAAAACCAGCTCATGCAATGCCTTTATACCGCCCTAAAGCAAACAATTAAAAAATAAATAATACTATATCAATGTCTCAAGACCTATGGATATTATATTGTAATGGTCAAATCTGTACCTTTGCACAACAAAATCCAGAGTTTTATTAAATCACATTGTCTGATATAGCCCCAGTTGCTTTATTAATGCTTCAAGATTTACCACCTTGCAGATGAGACATATGAGGCCACAGCAGCATTCTCTTTCATCACGTGCTGGCAGTAGAACATCGGTAAAGCAAAGACTATGGGGAATTGACATTCTAACTAGTATAGCTATATAGACGATGTATGTGGCAGACATAATTATCAAATATGGATTGTGACTCTTAACTAATAATTAACTAATCAATAATGACTTAACAATGAGCAACATTGAGACATGAAACAAAAGTTAAATTTAAAATTAATTTAATGAAAACCAAATAATAAAATTAATAAATGAAAATGATAATTATAATGTGGCTATATAGATTGTCTCACTCTCAGGTGACTAAGTTAGGGATACAATTTACATTTAAGTTTGGGTTCACATGCAAGTGATGGTTTAGGATATAATCATTTATGATTTACATGTAGCTTTATTTTACTCACATATATAGGACATCTTAAATAACTCCCACGTGATATTAATTTTCTGGTTACAAATTAGTTATGTTATTTTAAGTGTCATATATATTTATATCACTCACAGGTGATGATGAAATTATACGATTAAGTTACTGTTTCATGAGCTTTAATATTACTTTATAGATTGAGTTTAATTTGCTCATGACTATCTATGCCTAGTTTATACTATATAACAGGATTTAGATTTGCTTTAGAGTTAGCAGAAGTGATTATAAACATTTATAAAGAATATAACATTTTATTAAGCACAAATACTTAATATTCTCTATATAGCTTATACACCTATGAAATTAGATTCAAATTCAGATCAAAGCTGAAAAATACAATTATTATAGCAGGATGAACTGATGATTGAAAGTCAGACTTCAGATACCATGGCATATAGAAAATATAAAATCTGAGTCTCTGCATCTCAAATGTGCCTTTTCACAGGATTGGTACCAAGTACCAGTTCTTTTTTTCACCATAATCATTGCTGTGAAAATAAGACATTTTAGTCTGGTGATTGAACAACTAATTAAACTATGGGAGTCTCATGCTCCATTTCTGATGATGCAGAATGGCATGGTGCATAGCCAACCACCATCTGAAGGAGATAGTTGTCTGAACTAAGAGAGTAATGGTATAGCCCTTACACATATGCCCATTAAAGAAATATACACAGCAAGAAGTATATACACCATACATTTCTTAAGTATACATTCGCACTGCTGACTACATTATATAATAAAAATTAGGATGCTAGACAATAGTTTCCTTCATGAAACTACTATAGATCAGTTCATTATATAGCATCTATAATTATGCTATCAAGGAAAGCTTATGAATCTAATTTATAAAGCTATCTATATAGGCATTAATAATTCTACAGAGGACTACAGCATATTATGGATAATTATGGTATAAAGTTATAGAGGTATGCTGTATTTTATCACATCGCCTAATATTAATTAAATATTATATTTAAAGCAAAGCTATCTTAAAGTAGCTGTAAGCTTTTAATTATCTCTTAAATAAGACATTTTGTCCCTTTCAAAATAGAGTTCCTTTTTGTGTGTTAATATACACAATATTACATAAATGTGTGAGAAGATTTAATCGCTTCTCACTAAGCATTTTATTAAGAGTAAAACTCCATTTTGAACAAATATAGCATAAACAAACACATAACTGAAAAATAATAAAATTTGGCATAAATTTAACTAAAAGGAAATGTAAGTTTAAAGATAAGATTTCATGTAAGTGGCATCTGAAGTTTGACTTTGTTTTAGCCTAATTTAAAAAGGAATTGAAATGACATTAGCTGAGATTTGATTGATTTAGTTCAATACAAATTTATGTTGTATATGAGAATTAATAAAGGCAATTATTATCATTATGTTAAAATATGTAAAAGCAAATATTGTCATTAAGTTAACATATATAAAATAACTTAGAAACTTATCATTTTAAAACAAATCATGTCGAATTATACGTAATAAAAGTCATGATACATAATTTAAAATCAATCATTAAGCAAGTTAAAATTAAATTATTTTTAATAACTCAGAATAAGATAAATACATTGAACTAAATCAATCAGAAATGAATCAGCAAACCAACAAATAAATCAGTAAATAAATTCAGTAAGTAAATCAATAAATCAGTTATCAAATTAACAATAAATTAATAAATCAGTTATTAAATGTTATCAAGTCAGACAAGATTTTAGCAATAAAATAAAGAAAATAAAATTACATTTTAGAGGTGAGTTTAAAGTACATTATTATTATGGCCATATTTATGAGATTTAGCTAGCTTTAGGAACTATCACATTCTAGTTGAATTATTAGTTATAAGTGGAGGAAGGTTGTTACCGTTCTCTTCTTTCTCCCAGCAAGTTGGTTCCAGATTGAAGGGCTCTGTTAACTGGCATCTGCTTCCATCTTATGGCTTCCATCCTACTGCTCTTTGCATGGTAGATCTTTCCAGGGTCAAAAAAGCAAGGAAAATTGCCTTCTACTCAGACATCATCATCATCACCAATTTTACAAAACCTTTTCATTGAATTGATTTAAAATAATGTCCAACTGAGTTAAAGATGGCTGCAGAGGCTTATATTATCAGCTTACCCCCCTCTCCCCTGTCATAGTAGTTTTTAGATCTGTTTTTTTAATTTTCTCTCTGAATTGTAAGAATCATGGAATGCCACTGTGTTTGATTTTCTATAGCTGGGTTTTACATCTGGTCACCCACGATTTTTATTTGGTCACTCAGGATAATTTATTCATAGCTTATTCTACAATCTATTGTTTTTTTAATTTTGTAATTAGGTCAAAATACAGCGAGAAAGATTAAGTTTTATAAGGTCATCTTTTTTAGAAAACAAATCCACAGATGAAAAACATTTTATTATATATGTAACTCGATCATTTAATTTAGTGATATATGCAGAATTATATAATACTTTCAAATATTACTTTTAGAATAATTATTCTAAATAAAGAAATTTATAATGTTTTAATTCTGTTAATATTATTTTTTTCTGCATATATGTAGTCTCTTGTTACACATACAAATTATTTTTCATTTATTTACTACTAGAAATATATATGTGTGTATATATGAGTTTTTACATATGCAGATACAATTTTCATACTATATGCAAAGATATATGCACACATACATGACTAATACATTTAGATTCAAATTTAGCCTGATTTTAGTATAATATTAACATGATATACAAGGATTTGGTGATTGTTACATATATAGAAATACTACAATAAAGTATAGTAGGTAAAACAATAAGATTGATAGATCTGACTGTTTCAATATCTCATAGAAAATCACCAGAGTTGATGTATTTGCTCTCTTTAATGTTACCAGTGTTCAAGGAGATCATCATCAGAAAAACTAAGGAAAACAACAATAAACTATTAAAGGAATGGTATCTGAAAAAGACCATAGTTAGTTACTGATTTCATTATAATTAATGTGGAAAGATGTTATCATTATAAATACCATATGGCCTTAAGCTTGAACAATAGCTTAAACTTAAAATATCTTTTGTTACTATAAATGTGTCGATAGTTGCAATTATATATGCAATCATTTTATTTATTCATTATTAATAAATTTTTTATTAATTCACTTAGTTTTTGTTTGTAACTTGATTCAAATATGTGCTTTTTACACCCATACACTAGTTAATATCCACAACCCTGAGAAATCATGTAATTCACTGGAGGACATACTAGGATGACATTAATAGATGACATTAATAATTGATGATTGTTGTTCTTTTAAAAAACTTTTCCAAAAGTGAACTTTCTTTTTTAGAAGTTTGGTATCTGTGAGTTTCTTTCTATTGAAACTGAAAAACAAATAAAATAATTTTAAGATTACTTGTATTTTTAAATTATAAATCATCATCATCATAATGGTTAATATTATATATTTCAAATTAAATTTTTTTAATTTGAATTTTATTAATCATTCAACTTATTTATTATTTATTTCAACCAAAGTGTGCAATACACATCTTGAAGATCTCATCATATATGTGTGTATATCTGATTATATATAATAGGTATTCAAGTTCTAATCCATTCTACATTTAATATATAAACTTCCATTGACCTGTAACAAAAATACCATTACAATGTATATATGATCACTATGTGGAGCTTTACCAATAGCTCCTAACAAGCTTTTGTTTACATAAATGCCGAGAGAGATAGAATTCAAAATCTTTATTGTTATCAAACCAGCTGGTCTGGAGGTGGGTGACAATGATAGAGATTTTGAATCCTATCTCTCTCAGCATTTATGTAAACAAAAGCTTGTTAGGAGCTATTGGTAAAACTCCATCTAGTGATTATAAAATGCAAGCTTAAAGCAAGTTATGCAATTTATAACTTGTTTTGATTATCATATATATATATCTTAAATAATGTGTAATAATTCTCAAAGCTAAGTATCAATAATTTCAATCTCTGTGATCAAGTTGCAATCTTTAGTGTCTACATAAGTATATTGGACCATTAATAAAGGTGGGATTCCACCTTTATTGTTAAAGGGAGGTTGCCTTGACAACTGTTGATTGTTATTGATATTGGGATTATCTAAGTGTTGACTGGTTTTAATGAATATATATATATATATATCAGTATATAAGCCAATAAACATCACATGATCACCATTTCTTATGCTCAGTGCAAGCCAGAGTAATTAATGGATGCCATAAATCTTGTGCATAAAATCCCCATCTAGTGCCTACTCATCCAATATCCCCAGACTAGTTTCTGGTGTATGGCCTTAATCAGTGAGGAGCCTTGGATCTGAGAGCACTGCACCTAGATCTTAGGATCTAATGCAACCCTCCAGCAACCACCTTTTATCTTCATTTAACTACAAAACTATGAGTCTTAAACTGAAAACACCTTAATGTTTTCAATACAAGCCCATTAGCTTATATAGTCAAATGGGTCTGAATCCAGTTCATACATTTTGGTGTGGTTCTTTAATAACCATAGCCACCACTATCCTATTAGGTAGGATTAGTTTTAAGCTGATGAACATCACATGACCACCACCTCTTATGCTTGTGTATAACTATTGTTAAAACAGGCAAAACTCACTATATACATTGCCACACACAGCAAGCTAGAGTAATCAATGGATGCCAGATGGCTTGTGCATAAAATCCCCAACATTTAGTAGATGTATTTGGTATCTTTTTTATTATATTTATACAATTCATACATTTTAATATTCATTATTAATATTTTTTATACATGGTATATGCAGATCTTTCACAATAAACATATATTTATATAACATGATATATCTTACTAATTAGACATTAAAATTATTGATATCCCATTTGGATGCATGGGTATATCATATCCATTCTAATAAACTGAGATGGATAAAATGATAATGTCACATATCAAATGATTCTTGATAAAATCTATTCTAAGGAGATTGTGGTTATGCCTAATAATGTAACACAGATACTCATATATTTCTTCTTAAAAAGTAGATATATAGACATCCTAATGAAACGACTTAGTATTATTTTATATTTATCTTGATATATATATATTAAAATAAATGATTTAAAATTTTTTTTAAATAAAAATAAACTAGTGAACTCTTTATTATTTAATTGATACATTTAGAATATTTTTCAATGAGATTTCCTATATTAATTTCTAAAATATACTTCATAATAGCTTAAATTTTTGACCCTCTCAATTATGGTTCTATAATAAATATTAATTGTTTTTACAAATTTTATACATATTTAATATTCAAATACCATAATTATTAATTCAGCATTATTAAAGTGCTGATTCATAGCACTTTTAAAGCCATGCTTCTCTTTCTTGACATTTTTCTTTTTACAAATCATTTTGCTTATAAAGATGTTTATGCTGATTTTTCTAGAACCTAAATTTGCTTTGGTCTTTCAAACATATTAAAAAAAACAGTTTTCAAAGACATTAATACAGAACACAATATTTTAACATGAGAGTAAGATAAATTGTGCTATTAGAATTGAAACGATCAAGGTGATTTGTGAGGAGAAAAACGACAGAAAAAAGATTTGAAAGGCATGGTTTATAGTACATTTAAAAAAATCAGCAGTCAAGGACTCTAGCAATATTAAAATTAGTAAATTTTGAAATTTGAATATTAATTATATATAAAGTCTGTATATATAATTGAACAGTGATTATTGTGTCATTATTAAAAGTGCATTTGGCAAAAATTTAAACTAATACAAATTATAGTCAAAATAAGAGTCATAGATCAATTCATAGATCACATGACCCTATCTCTTAAGCTTGTAAGTTATAAACAGTGAGGATTGCCAATTCCTCTACAAGCTTTATGATAAATGCTTAGCCAGAGCCAGCACTTAAAATATCTCTGTCAGAAACCTCTCCCCAAACCCCTGACCATGGTTTCATGCTTTGGCACTCCTCAGAGAGGTGTCAGGGTAGAATCTAGTGTCTGAACCTACCCTGACACCTCTCTGAGGAGTGCCAAAGCACGAAACCATGGTCAGGGGTTTGGGGAGGAGTTTCTGACAGAGATATTTTAAGTGTTGGCTCTGGATAAGCATTTATCATAAAGCTTGTAGAGGAATTGGCAATCCTCACTGTTTAATACAAATTATAATTTCAAAGAAACTATTCTAATTCATTATTATATTTTTTACTTATATATGTGCAGTCTTTAAGAATATATATAAAGAGCATGCTAATAGCTTTAGACAAGCTTTTTTATTTTTATGATAAATGCTACAAGAGCAAGCATTCAAATCATCTTTATCTAGGATTGTCCCCATCTCCAGATCAGACAATCCTAGATAAAGATGATTTGAATGCTTTCTCTTGTAGCATTTCTCATAAAAAAGAAGAAGCTTGTTTAGAGCTATTAGCATGTTCTTTATATTACATATTTGTAAATGCAAGCTATATTCACAAATAGTAAATATATATTTATAAATAATACATATAGCTTCTTTTTGCATGATGCTTTTCACTAGTTTAAAATTGTGTTGACTATTTAATAATAACTTATTTATTAGCTAGTTATTAAATTTTTTAGTCCCAGTTTCAATTTCAGTTTACATAATGATAAAATAAAATATTATATATTATTATGTGAATATATTTTACAGAAATTATTAAAACTAAAAAAAATACAACCATCATTATATAATAAAAAAAAACAACAAAGAATTAAAACATTTTTAAAGTTAATAAATTTATATTTATTCATAAACTGCAAATTTCAATAGATAAGTTTTAAAGCATATTTTAATAACAAGTTTATTACATTTCTTATAAATTTACAATTCAATGATATTTCAAGTCTTAACTATCACAATTAGTACCACTGATAATGAAAAAATGTAAGTACTTGTACATTTAATTTTTTAAAAAGGGTTTATATATTTTCAAATAAAATGTGCATATTATCATTTTTTTTCTGTAACAACAAAAAAGGTAAAACAAAACCATGATCTATGAATCTTCAACTTCATACATTACTATTCCACCATTGCATTAAACCAAGTAGGGCAAAGAAAAAAAGTTAAACCATCAATAATTCATTGCTAAATGTTTATTAAAAATAAATTATTTTTAAGAACCAATGTATATCCTTAATTGCATGCTTATTCAAGTTATTTATATACATTATAACATATATATGAGAAATTATTTGCTCAAATTGTCAGTTTACTTCTATTTGTTTTGAAAACAATCTGAAAATCAATGTTAAAGTAGTAATTCATCAGAATGTTTATAAATATTCAAAGTGCAAAGAAATATGTATTAAAACTTTACATTTTTATATACAGTAAACTTTTGATCTATAAATTTGTAATAAACCAGAGAAAATAATTAATATGTACAAAAATAGAGTTTAATTCTATTAAAAATTATTGATAAATAATTTAATGGTTATTCACTGAACATTTCTCAATTATAGATTGTAGTATGTGTCTGTGTGTCTATAAATAAAGGACAATGCATGCATATCATCATTATTTTTAACTGTTATCCATCCATGGTAGGATAAAGATCTCTCCAAGTTTTAATCCAGTTTCTCCTATTTCTACTATCTCTTTTCCATAGCATTTCACCAAACTTGCTTATTTTATCTATCATTTCATATGCTTTCTTTTCAGATTATTTATAATATCTTGGGATTTAGTTTAAAATTTCATTTTTAATTGAAATATGTCCAGCTTAGCTATATTTAATCTCTTAACTCTAACAATGATATTAGTAATATCTGTTTATTCCCCCCCCCATATATTTTATTTTCTATCCCTTCTTATTTCTAACATAATCTTTTCAAGAGTCATTGATTGGTCTGGTCTCTGTATTATTCTTCTGTTAAGTGTCTAAGTCTTAAATTCATAAGTAAGAATTGGGCAAACACACACACACACACATATAATTTTAATACAATTAAATTTCCCAAGATATGCAATATTTTTTTCACTATTCTTGATTGTTTATATCAGATCTTTAAAAAATACATCCAGCCTGTAAACTTTTTACAATGTTTATTTAATCTCCCTCTAATTTGCCTAGCAATCATTTTTTATATCTCTTAATAATAGATCCTTTTAAATGAAGAGATCTGAAAAAGACTACTAAGCAGTTGGAAAATGTTATAAGGGAGTTAAATAGATAGAAAGAATGCAATTTTTTAAATAATTGCATATGTGTAAAAAGTCAGACTTAATGTTAATTATGTATAAGCAATTAGATTTTTTTCCAATAAATAATCTTATTTAATCATTAATTTATTATAAAAAGTAAAATAAAAAAATCAAACAAAGCATAAAATTTGCATTTATTTCTTTGACAAATTTTATTGCTTCATTTATTTTTGAAAATGATAATATTTAAAAAATAGAAAACAAAAATAAAACCTTTTTTTTAAAATTGAACTTGTTAACCTCTTTTAAAATAAAATAAAAAAAAAACCACTTACAGTATTTCTGAATTATAAAAATTAAAAGAAGAAAAAAAAAGATTGTTTATTATTATTTTAATCAAATAAAAATGTTAATTCGAATTAAAAAATAAACATATATGTAGACAAAAAATCCTTTAAAGTATAAAAAATACTACAGGACTCTGATTTCTCAACTATAAATGCCAAAATAACGGCAGTTTAAAAAATGATATATGTGTATTTTTATAATATATTTTTCTATGATTGTGAATTTAGGACAAAAATGTGACACCATAAAATGCTTTATATATATTCAATAGATAAAAGAATTTACCATATATTCACATGCATACCAATGCCTGCAGTTTTTTATTTTTTAAAAATGTCATAGTATTTATCATCACTATTTTTAATCATTATTGATTTACTGCAGGATGAAAATCTCCAGATTTGTTTCAGTTTCTCTCATACATAGCTTTTCTTTTCCATATCACAGTAACAAACTTTATTATTTTATCCATCCATCATACACATGGTCTATTTCTAAGTCTTTTACATTCTTTTTGTTAACCTACTATCATAACTTCTAGCAATATGTTCATTATAGCTTTAATTTAGTCTCTTAATTCTTTTAATAATGTCAATAAAAAATGTCTGTTCTGTTACTCATATATTTCACATTGATACCCTATTGCACCAGCATACATCCAACTATATTTTATTAAATAGTATAAAGGTGTTGCTTTTTCATTAACTGTCCAAGTGTCAAATTTTCCTTTTAATACTAAGTTATTTCCAAAAAAGTCCTCCTTTCAAGATTAACTACATGATTAAATCCATCCACAATGTTTCTATTTCTATTAATAATTCAAGCAATGTGTTTGTAGTTGTTTACTTGTTCCAACTTATTATTATCAATCTTTATTCTCTTATGAAAAAAGTCCACTGAATTTTACTTTGTCATTTTAATATAGTTTTGCTTATTTATATAAATCTGATAATTTTTCAACCATTTCTGAAATTCTGAAGAAATATTTGTAAAAACATCATAGCATCTGCTAAATCTAGATGACTTAAATAATCTCCATTTATTTTTACTTCTCTAGATTTTTATTTTAATTCATAAAATACTTCTTATAAAACTTCTGTAAAAAGTTTTGGAGATAGGAAATCACTTTTTTATTTTTTCTTATCAATGTTAAACTTTTTAGTATCAATATATAATTTAATCACAGCTATTGTATTTTAATAAATATTCTTTAGAATATGATATTATGGGTCTAAATATTGATGATCCAAAGCTTTACTTGGAATCAAATGCCTTTATGTAACTTTTTAGTACAAAGAATTATGGCAATTCACTTTTTATTAATCCTTTCTACAACTTTTCTTAATACTTGGGTGTGATACACTTTACTAAAACCACTTTTAAATTTAGTTTGTTCTTTTGATTGGTTTGAATCCAAAATTCATTGTAGACAAGTTGTAACATAGAAGTGATAAAAGATCGATAGGTCTATAATGTTTAAAATCATATTTTTTTTTAAAATATTAATATTATTGCTCCATTCTTCCAATTATCTTAGACATAATTGTCATTTAGATGTTTGATGCATAATTTTTCCAATAGTTTTTCTATTTCTTCATTTGTTTCTTTGAAAATGTCAATAATAATTCCAGTATTTCTTGGAGCTTTTCCCTTCTTCATAGATCTAATTGCTGGCTCATCTCTTCATACAATATTTAGTATTTATAGTAGTTAATTTACTTTTTTGTTCTTTATTAGTATAAAATTTTTTGTAGAACTCTTCCACACATTTCATGATATCTGCTTTTTTTATATCCCCCCCTTTTTTTTTTCATTTTCTAATACCAAAATGTTGTTTTATATTTTAGATATTTTTATTTTCTTCTGCAGCTTTCCTTACTAATTCCCAATTAAATTTTCTTATACCATTATTCTTTTTCAAATTATTTTACAGAATTCCAGATATTCAATTTTTCTTAATAGACTATTTTTAAATATTATTATATTCATTGTTTTCTCCATGTATTGTATTGTCTCAGTTGAAAATTTATTGGTGAATTGCTTTTTTATTCCAATTGTTTTCATTGCAGTTCTTATCAGAACTTCAATTATCTTTTTATTAGTCTGAAATTATTAGCAAAGTCTAATTTAAATTTATTGAAGTATTTCTGATGATTAGGATTATCAATGAATAATACTATCTTTTTTAATTGTTTTGTTCTTTTTAATTTTGCATTAACAATTCTCTAATTAATGATCACTTTCAGTATGGAATCTCTTAAGAACATTACAATTTTGAAATACATATTTTTTATTAGCCAACATAGAATCCAATTGTATGCCATATTTATTTGATGTTTTCACTTTCATATCATTATTTTAAAGAAATAATTCTTAATATACATTTTTTTCTCTACATGTTTTTGTCTTCTTTCATTTCTGTCATCTAGGGAAAATTTATTCACATCACTTTAATCTTTCAATTGTTTTTCAAATTTAGCATTAAGTTACTCATGATAATTTCAAAATGTTTTTTAGTATAATAAAAGAGTTTATGTACATAGCAACTTTTACTTTTTCACTATAATGAGAATTTGTTGGGATATAAATTTGAATTAACTGTATTTGATATATTCCATTCAATTGAGCAGCTAATCTTATACTCTGTCTGGATACCATCAATATTCATAATGTTGATATATTTCCAACATTTGTGTTTTTGTTATAAAGCATATGCACACTTTTAAACTAATTGTCTCTTTATTATTTCTTTTAACTTCACAAGGTCAAACAATCTCTCTGTTAATATTATAATTTTTCTTTCACTTTATGTAATCTTATTTCACTTGAAAAAGATCTGCAATTGTATTTAGCTAAATAAAAGTTCATCACCAAATTGCATCCTGGGTTTGCAAATAGGGATTTTTTCTAGTTGATGACTCTATATTCTCTTAAGATTAAGTACCATAATTTAGTTTGTCTAGATTATCAATATTTAAAAAGATCATTCATGCACATACTAATCCTGCCTTCAAGAAAACCCAGCTGATGTCTCAGTTAAGAACTATAGAGCAATTGAAAAGAAAGTTCAGGATTTTTCCTGGTCAGAGATAAAATTCCAATAAATTCAATACACAGGCTATTGTGTCACACTGGTTAATGTGTATAGGTGAACAGCCCATTAATGTTTATTTATCACATAAATAAAAATAACAGTTATAAAAACTTTCACATGACCCACTACTCTCCATACTATCTCATAACACTGATACACTTAAACACATATGTTGAAAAGATAAATAATCACCAATATACGTATTTCATGCTAAACCAGCAATTATCAGTTGGTCCAGATTACCATCTCTACACATATATGCTATAAGTGTTCAGATATATATTAAGATAGCCAAACCTCATACTTTAATGGACAGGTTTTAATCTACTCCACACTCCAACTCTTCAACTGTCCATCTAATTAAGAATCTGATGATGGAATACTCAAAGGCCACCCTGAGACAGATTCTTGTCACATCCATGTTGACCTAAGGTCAATCTGACCCCTCATGTACAGGACATAATCCATTTAATACACATAGAAGGGATGGGCAGACATCTCAACTTATGTAATAGCTGAAACACATAGGCTTATATATACCTGTGTCTATATATGTAATATATAGGGTATATGAGCACAGATTTTCACATGACCCACCACTCTCCACACTATCTCATAACACTGATACACTCAAACACACATATGTTGAAAAGATAAATAATCACCAATATTAATATTTCATGCTAAACCAGCAATCATCAGTTGGTCCAGATTACCATCTCTACACATATATGTTATAAGTGTTCAGATATATATTAAGATAGCCAAACCCCATACTTTAATGGACAGGCTTCAGTCTACTTCACACTCCAACTCTTCAACCGTCCATCCAATTGAAAATCCTGTGTGTTTTAGCTATTACATAAGTTGAGATGTCTGCCCATCCCTTCTATGTGTATTAAATGGATTCTTTCCTGTATATGAGGGGTCATATTTACCTTAGGTCAATATGGGTGTGACAAGAATTTCAGTCTCAGGGTGGCCTTTGAGCATTCCATCATCAAATATTTCAATTGGATGGACGGTTGAAGAGTTGGAGTGTGGAGTAGATTGAAGCCTGTCCATTAAAGTATGAGGTTTGGCTATCTTAATATATATCTGAACATTTATAGCATATATGTGTAGAGATGGTAATCTGGACCAACTGATGATTGCTGGTTTAGCATGAAATACGTATATTGGTGATTATTTATCTTTTCAACATATGTGAGTTTGAGTGTATCAGTGTTATGTATATATAGACACAGGTATATATATATATATATAAGCCTGTGTGTTTCAGCTATTACATAAGTTGAGATGTCTGCCCATTCCTTCTATGTGTATTAAATGGATTATGTCCTGTACATGAGGGGTCAGATTGACCTTAGGTCAACATGGGTGTGACAAGAATCTCGGTCTCAGGGTGGCCTTTGATCATTCCATCATCAGATTTTCAATTGGATGGACGGTTGAAGAGTTGGAGTGTGGAGTAGATTGAAGCCTGTCCATTAAAGTATGAGGTTTGGCTATCTTAATTATATATATCTGAACACTTATAGCATATGTGTAGAGATGGTAATCTGGCCCAACTGATGATTGCTGGTTTAGCATGAAATACGTATATTGGTGATTATTTATCTTTTCAACATATGTGTTTGAGTGTATCAGTGTTATGAGATAGTGTGTAGAGTGGGGTGGGTCACGTGAAAATCTGTGCTCATATATCCTATATATTACATATATAAACACAGGTATATACAAGCCTGTGTGTTTTCAGCTAGTTATAAAAACTATAAAGTAAGCATTAGGGATTTGGCGCTTTTTTATTTTAAGGCTTAATCTGTTAAAAAATAATTTTAATATAATAATTAATTGGTGCTTTCATATATCATAACAAAATATATACATATATAAAAATTAAAAGATTTATTATAATCTATTTATCTACAAAAATTGTGATATAATTTCTTTATTATTAAACGTAAAATTGGAAGTGTAAATTTTTCCAAAAATATGCAGTTTAGGGATGAAAAAAAGGCCAGTAAAAAAAAATAATTTTTTTTTCGAACTACTATCTTTTAAATGTGGAATCTTATTATTTTTTGTCATTTTAAGCTTTTCAAAGAAACTTCAAATATTTAAAATATATATTTTCCTTATAACATTCATATATTTGTTTTCAGACTTCCTGGTTATAAAATAACAATCATTGATCCAAATTATTTTTTAATTCTTCATTTATAATTTATAGACTAACTAAATTTCAATAAATATTTTATATAGCTTAAAGTAATATATATATAAAATCAAATAAAGAATATAAAATGGTTTTATAAATTTAAATTTATAGATTTAAAATCATTTTTAACTTTTCTCCTTTTCCAAGTAGTTTTTTAATTATGTCTATATGTTATTAGCACACCTCTAAATAAAACAAAGAAATAATAGCTGATAATATTTTTCAAAAAAATCCTTTTGATATTTTAAGCCATTCTTTTAAAATATATAAATTAAATATAATATTTTTATGCATATATGCATATATAAATAATTATAATTCAACACTAGCACATTTTTGTTTATCTTAGCAGATTTATACAATATAAAAAGATTGCTATAGAAATTGAAGTAGCATTAATATAAATATTATTGATATAATTATTGGTGATATATTTATTTCATTATTAATTACATTATTGTTATTTTAGAAACTAACCATATGGCTTCAATATATAAATATGAATCCAAATGAAAGGATTGGAGCTCAATATGCATTTGTGTGGATCAGTTTTGTAGATGTAGTAACACATTTGAATAATTCAAATATTTTTATAAATAAAAAGTCTTGAATTAATTTTTGCCATAAGTTATGAGTTGATGATAGCTTAGTGTACTGAAAAAATCTCAGATCTATTTTAATTGTAGATCAGACATGCAAAATGGCTTGGTTTATCCTAAAATAGTTGGTAGTAATATGGTGAATATACTACATTCAATTTTTTTTAGCTTCTGCTTTTACCAACTATATTGTCTACTGAACTCATACTGGGATAACTCATTGATAAATTAAGCATTTTAAAGAAAAATTGGATTCTCATCAAAGTATGTCCTATTAAAATACAAATTACTTGTAAATCTTGTTATTAATTGTAAATTTCATATTCTTTTTTTAATAATATTTTTGTCTTTTAAATTTTTTTAATTTGTCTTTCAAAACAGACAAGAAAATAAGAGTCATATATAAATTAAAAGTTTTATGAAATACATTAGTAAAGAATCAAATCCATTGTAAATGAATTTTTTAAATTATTTTTACCAATGAAAATGTATTGCTCAATCAATGATAGTACACTTAAAACAATGAATGGGTTAGTAATCAAAACTTTAAAAGAAAAGATAAAATGACAAATAATTATTTTATTATTATTTGGATTATTGGTGATAAACAGAGTAAATGTTTTGAAGAAAGACTAGAAAAAGATTCGTTTGCTCTATTTTATTGTTGAGACAGCAGATGTGGAACAGATGAGACAGCAATATTTTGAAGGTATGGGACATCTTCACAATTTAGCTTCATCTCATAAATAACTGAGTGTTTACTTCAATTATTGGATCACAGAATGCTTTAAATGGTTTCTGACAATTTAGTTAATATCTAGTTACAGGAAAATGTTTTATTTTTCAATCATACATGTAAATGTTCAATAAATCAAATATTTTATTATTGTACAAGTACAAACACTTTTATTTTGGGGTTCCTTTGGAAAAAGTTTTTTAAAAGCCAATTTTGCATTACAGAAAATTTTTTATTTTTCAACAATGAATTATGTACAATACCTGTTCAATTTTTGCAAACTATTTACATTTTTAGATTAATCCATAAAAAAATTATTACAAAAATGCTACTATTTTATAAATTCAGATAAATGTATTTATTTTTAGATTACTTTATATAAAAATCTAGGTTCCACTATATACCATTACATATGCATCGATGTCAAAAGTATGACAAATCTTCAATTTATTGATTAATTATCCCAGTATGTTTTCAAAAGCTCTACTCAATTTTTAAAAACAGAAACTAAATAAAAAATGGAATGGAATATGCCAACTATATTGGCACCAAGCAGTTTATATAACTATAATGAAATATAATGTAAAATGTTTACTTTTAAGTTTATAGTTTGTTTATTTTGGCAGTTATGACATTCTGAATAAAATTTATGACTAAGATTTTTTTTTCATATACTAAAAAAAAACTATCTTGGATTTCAATCAAAAAAGTAACATATTATTGACATTATCAAGAAGTGCTTGGTTCATATTATTTTGATTTTTTTTAAATACAATGTGATGTGACATTGTGTAAGAATGTAAGCCAAGAAATAATTATATTTGCAACAATAAGTTTGTGTTCAAGTTAGTATCTATTTCAGCAAGCTATTAAATTTATTAAAGCTTACTGTGTACATTTTAATAATTAGATCCTAGAGTAAATTGTAATTTAAGAATGATAAATTATACTGACCATGATGATTGTATCACATATTTTACATAACATTAATGAATTATTGTTGTGGCTTTTCAATTTCTAGAATTCTGGAATTGGATTCAGAAAACAATATAGTTGGCTAATTAAATACCAACAATTCCAATAGAAAAAACACCAAAGAATCTGGCTACTAAATTTAAAATTGTTAATATTATTATAGGAAAACTGTCTATAAATGCTGAAGTCCATTTGAGTATAGTTAATTATTTATTGGTTCACATATAATATAGTAACTCACCAGTTTGGAATTTTTTTTTTTTAATGTTGCTGGCAATAAGTTAATAGTGAATCTTTCATGAAGCAAGTTACTGAAACTAGAAGTGATAGATAGGTTTTACTAAGTAGGAATCTTGGTATTTCTCTAGTTTAGTGTCTTGTTACTAGGCAGCAAAATTAAGGCTTGTATTCTCAACAATCCCTCTGGCTAAATAACTTAATTAGTTATGGAGTGAAATCATTAATGTAAAACTTTAATAAATGTTGAAACTTTTGTGTTGGTTTACATTATTTTCTAGTATTGTACAATATATACACAAAATAATTAGCATAGTCTTCACAGAATTTTTTTGTGTTGATTGATCCGATCCTTATACCATCAAAATTTGTCAAAATACTAATAATTAACTGAATTGAACATTCTAACAGTGATCAACATTATTGTTACTTTCTTTCAAAAAGTTACTAAAAATGTTTTCTTTCCGCAGTGGGGGAAAAAAAATTGAAATAAGATAATGGGAGGAAAATTAAAATAAGATTTAAAAAAAAAGTTATTTGGAAGGGTTCGATTCTGAAAATCGGAAAATTGGTCATTATATATATGGAGTTTTCTTCTTTTTTTAAGACAAATCATCTCAAAAATTTAAAGATGAGAATAATGGCATTCACATAATTATTATTCAAAACAAAACAAATTTATGTTTTAATCATATTAATAAAATTAGTACAATTTCTTTTCTATAAAAAAAAAAAAAAAAAGGAATTTTTAGAAGTATCAAATTAAACATTTCAACTTAAGTACCAAATTGAAGTTTAATTAGCAGTATAATAATTCAGTTCAAAATTTTAAACTCATATTCAGATATCAATTATTTAGAATGATGTTATTCGAAATAGTTCTCACAAATTATAAATGACTAAAAGACACAAATCATTATTTACGAACTAATGATAATAAATTCTACTGTTAAGCGTAATAAATAACTATAGCAAAATAACATTTTTGCTTTAATTTTAACAATGTCATATTTGTTCAAATATCCCTCTTCATGTATGAAACGTAATTAAAAATAGAAAAAGTTAAACAAAAACATTTAGTTTTGAAAGTGTTTAATTTAATTAATGAATTTTTTTTTTCGCTTTTTAATGGAGAATTTTTTGAGCCAGTTTTTTTTTAATGGAATATACTTGAACAGAATTTAATTAGTCTCATATTATTTCGAAATATATTTAAGAATAAATGATCTAAAATTAAATAGCAATTATAAATCCTTTAAATACAGCCTCAACTGTTTCCAATTAGTATTGTTGATAGAACTGTAGGAACGGAGCAGCGTGCACAAATTAAGATGAATGAACTCTATAAGTCAATGGTTTTAAGTCATTTTAATTAAACTGGCAAACTATTAAATAAAATCAAGGATCATTAAACTGATATTAATCAAAACATAGCTGTTGTATATATATATGTATGCACGCGAGTATTTAGACATAATCATAATTAAAATATCTATCTATTCAAGGCCATTTGCATAAATATCTGATGATTAAAACCCAATTAAACATGCAAATATGATTTAATTAGAAGGGGAAAAAATAGTTTCAGAAAATATCAAGAGGAAAAAAAGTAATACTATAAGTACCAAATGCAAAGTAGAGTCTTTGAAGGTATTGTAAGATAACTCATTTAAGTAAGGATTAAAATATGCAACAATTTTGCTCTGATGTTATATTACTGTGGCATAAATTCCTGTTTATAGTGGATACTTCTGTATGTATTTCTCTACCATACTGATAAAGCTGAGCCATTGAAGCAATGTAGAATACATAGTAGACTTCTTTTAGTTGTAAGATAAAAGTAAAACAAGTTCTCAGTCCTCTTAAAATTATAATACCCCCTTTAGCAGTAGTGACTGCATTATGTTAAAATTATAATTTTTAATTTTAGTGATAAATACAGAAAGTAATCAATGCAAATTAGCCAAGAATATTTAATCTCTATCTAATAATAGATGATTGTATATTTGTAGATCATTAATTGTATGTGTTGCAATGATTTGACTACCTAAAAATCTTTTAATATTGCTTTTGATCTTTAAAAAAAAAAGTCTTATTTGTCTGACTTAAACTCCAAATCATGAGCATGGTTAATGGATATGACTTTTCACAAACCTAATTGATATAATTTGAGACTAATTTAAAATCTATACTCACTATTCATTGATTACTTTATTCTACAATTTTATTTTTCATTTCAGAAACTTTAATATGGTGAGAAAATTCTTTAAAAAAGTTAAAAGATTTTTTTAAGATGTTTAAAATTATGAGATAAAATAATTCACATATAGCCAATATGTCTTATCTACATTTTTAATAATCCATATTAAAATTGTTTTAAATAAAAATAATAAATTAAAAATTTATACAAATAATAGATATAAAAATATTTTATAATAAATGCTTTGATTAATTTACTTAGAATAAAATCACAGAGAACAATTGTTTCTTAAATCACAATTGGGCTTTTTACAGGGGGGGGGGGATCCAGAAATTAATTAAGTCAATTCCTTGTTATAAAAAATGGGGATTGGCTTAATTAATTTCATGGTTTTATTTCAAGTTAAATATAAAAAGCTCATTGTAGTTGAAAAAATGATTATTATGTATGTTTTGAGTCTAAAGTAAATAAATAAAAGTGTTTATTATAAAATATTCTTTTATATCTATAATTTTCCAATTTTTACTAATAAGATTGAATGCAAAATCATAAGTATGAAATAAAGTTCATTTACAATATACTTTTATAAACAAGATTTGTTTTTATTTGAATTTTAAAATATCTGGGTTAAATACTTTTTAATGTAAAGTTTTTTAAAATATATATTTATACTGTCCTCCCAAAAGCATTACTGAAGTGATATTAACATCTTTAAAATTTGATATCAAAATATTTAAAATATTAGCTGCCATCCTCTGTGGATTAAAAAATTAGGAAACCTACTTAAAATATTTTCATGACATATTGTATTGCAGGTGATTTATAACAAATGTACAGAATTTAAACACCAGCTTAATATTTCAAAGTAACATCACATTATTAGATCACTTACAATTTTATTTACTTAGAAAGAAAAAAATTAAGTCTACTTGTTGGTCATAGTATTCAAATTTAAACTGGTGTGGATTTGGTTTAGCAACCGAATTTGAATTTTACTGACTCTTCTCTCTGATATCAAAATAAGTCCTATTTATACTCTGCTGGAATTTTCTAGAAATGCTGTTAAGAAAATCACCTGAGGCAATGTGGATACAAACTTGCTTCATGTGATTTTAATCAGCAATCAAAATATTTTATATTTGTGCAATACAAGATGCAATAGACTGATAAATCCTCAAAGCAATTTTTTTGAAATATTTAAACAAATTTATTTCAATAGTGATTTCTCTAAATTAATTAATTGATTTTGTTATTGTTTTTAAATTTTCTGTCTTAAGGCAATTTTGAAAACCTTCAAAACAATGTAACCAAATTATAAAATAAAATATTTGTTTAACTATAATTTAAATTATAAAATAAAATATTTGTAATGCCTTGATTAAATGGTTGTTTAGTATGGGGTAGAGTTATGTGGAGGTGTGTTGTTGCTCTCTATATTATCTAAGCAGGTGAACAAATAGATTTGAACCCCATTTGGAGGTCAGTTAAGTGATGGCACATGAAGCATGAATCTGAATCACAGATTCCTGCTTCAAAACTAGACAGGCTCCAAACATGTGAACTATATTTGAGGACTAAATTTTAAAATAAATCTTATGCAGGAAAATTGCAATCTATCTTACCAAAGAAACCCTTTGATTCTGGTAATCAATTTTTATGAGCCCTTACCATCAGATCATAGATATAAATTTCTGTTAGTCATCTGTAATATTTTTGAAGTACTTTTCCATATAACTGGTGAGAAAAGCAGCTGTTAGTGATATTATTAAGGCATTGAGAAACTATCAATCCCCATTGATTGGAAAACCCGAATCTATCCTTACAGACCATGCCACTTCATTTACTTGTCAGAGTGGAGGAAGGAATTGGTTGAAAATTCAGAATATTAGATGTGTTCTGATCTTCATACAAAACCTGCAATCCAACCCTAGTGACAGGGTCATGAGGAAATTGGGCTGACTATTAGATATCTCAAGAGACACCATTGTAGTTAGGTGAATCAATTGAAGCTGGTTTTGCTGTATATCTAATGTTAATTCAGAGTAATTAAGTATTCTTTTACATAAGGAATACAAACTCTAATGATTAATGTTTTCCTTTCTTTTATATTATCATTATTTTGAGACTGTATTTATGATTTTTTAAATAAAATCAATAACTATCAAGATATTGCTTAGATAACTTATTTCTTCTTTTAGACAGAATTTATATTTATAATTAAATAATTTAGTAGAAAGAGTTTTTCTTATAGAAAAAATCTGACCAGATGATAAAATGAAAATTTTTAGCATCTATTTGTAATGTAATTTTATTGAAAATAAAAAAAGACCAGTCTGCTTTTTGGTGAGGAATATGTAAAAAAAATTCCCGCCAGTCTTCACTTTTATTATAAATTTAATATGATGATAAATATGGTGTATCTGTGAAAAAAATTCTATAGTTTATCATTATTATATTACAAAAAAAGTTTCATCAATATATAAGAGCCAGATATATAGTTTAAAAGATGCTAATTTAAACAAAAAAATACATTTTCATGTTCTCAGTAAACACATCAAATAGCATTTCAGAGATGAAATAATTCAACAAAATGTTTAACATTTATTTATAATGTTTCTCATCATTTATGAGATGTGTGATAAGTGTTCAGAAGCATATGATATTGAAAATTGCAATATGGGTTACAGTATTTAAGCTGCATTGATTGGTATATTAAATTCACAATGAAATCAGAGACTGATAAGAAATTTCTATTTATTGATGCACCCATTACCAAAAAGCAGAATAATCTTTTCTTATTTTCTACTTTCATAAAAATACACACTGAGATACATACTAAAGTTTTTTATCTTATCATCACTCAATTTCGATCTATAGTAAAACCCACTTTACTAGATTAGTTAAGTTTTAAGATAAATTCTCCATAAAGAGAGAAGTGAATTATATAAGGTCTTGATAACTGATGATAACAATAAAAAACATAAATAAAGCTTTAGCCTATGTGCAAAACAATGACAATAAAAAAAGTTAAAAAAAACTAATAATTATTAAAGCTTTTGCTTTTTAGATAAAAGAAACTATAGACAATTTTGTATGTATTCTGAAATTTTGTATCATAAAAACACTACATATACCAGGGATCCCCAACTTTTTTATACTTAAGAGCACATTCTATAATACCAGCCAGGTGGCGAGCACCATTTATTTTTTCAATGTAAATTTATAGTTGGATATTGTTAATAATACACATAATGTACAAAAAAAATATTTATTTCAAAAATAAGGTATAGTATGCCCTACAATTTGATTACAATATAATACAATAATTTATAAAAAATTTTAAAAATTAAATTTATTTGTATCACATAAATAATTTTTTATCATGTTCGGATAGTGGTGGGCACCCGTAAAATGGTCTGTGGGCACCATGGTGCCCATGGGCATAAGGTTGGGGACACCTGACATATACAATGGAATTACAATATCTGATATATTTTGGTTTAAGTACCGCTCATGTAGATCACATTCTGTTGATGAGCTTTGATTACAATAACATGATTTACTGTACTTTAAGTGTGTAATATTTCCTGACATATATCACAGATGTCTTATGTGCGTAATACAAACATAAATTAAAATTATAGTGTAATCAACATTAAAAAAATAGTTATTATTAATAAAATGAGAGCGCATATTTATAAATATATTTATAGTGTGTGTGTTCACACATTTATATTTCCTAAAAATGAGAATAAAATTTTCAGTCAAAAAATAATTAAAATAAAAATATTACTGTACTGCATCTTTATTTATTAATTAGGGTGAGCACACTCCCTGACACCTTCAGAACTTACCTGTTTATTCCCCAGGGTTCACTCTGCTTACCTACACTGTTTTATAAAAACCCTTATGAAACAATATTTTTAACACTTCTTTTCATATATGATATATAGGAATTTTTGAAATTCCAATAGTAAAAAATAAAGTTAAAAGCAGAAATTCCAATAGTATTACATTAAAGTTGGATAAAATTAAAAAAGAATGATGCCAAACACATATGTATAATTTAAAATTTGTCTGATTTAATGCATTATATAAAATCATAATTTTTTGCAAAACTTCTTAGTGTAGATGTGTATTTCTAAATTTTATTTTTGAAATCAGAATATTTATGCTGAAGAAAAGAAAGATTGAAAGAATGAAATAACAAAAATTTTATTATCAATGCATTCAAATTATTTTTTCGAAAGGTGAAACAAAAAATGCTGAAAGATTCAAATATCTTACATAAAAAAAATTCCCAACTTTTAATTATGATCTAATATCTTATATAAAATCAATACTTCTGTTATCTACATAAAGATTCTAGAAAAACATTTAATTTAACTTTTTTTTAATTCTATAAGTAACATTTATAAATTTTAACAAAAACTATAAAATTACTTACAAAATTTAGTTATATTTTTCCAACATTAAATACATTTATGTAACTATTTTATAAATTGTAACTTTATTATTATTTTTAAATATATATTTAATTGGGTCACAGCAAGTTTCTTATTAAATATAATGAATTATTAATATTGTTTCAGAATACTGCATTTTTTACTACAGATATTCTGTTTCTACCAGATTTTTAATAATAGTTCATTTTTTTTTAAGAATGACCAGATGGGAAAAAATTACATCCAATATTTTTAGCAAACTGCATCATTTGGTTCTATTTCCATTTTATTTATTATTTTATACACATAAGGTAGATAAAATGAATAAAACAGAGTCAAATTGTATCACAATTAAACATGCTCTGAACAATACTTTTTTAAAATCTTTTTTCATGAACTTTTTCTGTAATATAAATTTTGACAATATCAGGTTACGGATTCTCTGATTGTTGTTTTTATTGATTTTGTACCAAATTTAAAATCTATATAGTCATGCTACTGTCTGGATAGGCATTTTAGATTTTCATATGATCTTTTCAAACTTTAAGTTTGGTGATACAACACAAGAGTGTTTAGAGTACTTTTTATCTGCCCACTAATTCATTGACAACATTCATTTTTTTGTTTAAAAAAGATACTTTACAAATTTTCTTAAATTTTATAAAATTTAGTTTAATGTTTAGAAAACACTTTGTACATGAAATATTGTACCACATCAAATTTTACAAATGATTAAAAAAAGTGGGGATGCAATAAATGTGATTTTGACATAACCTAAAGAAATGTTAACCAGAAATGTGGTAGTGTATAGTGCAGAAAATTAGTAGTGTGTAGTGCATTGAGATAAAATAATAACTGTTTCTAAATTGTAATTTTTTTAAATTTATGAATTTTAATATATTTTTGCTTATTAACATTTTTTTGTATATTTATAATTTTTGAGTAGACAATTGCATACTTTATATTGATTCAGTGCAAATTTCAGTTTCACTATACTGTTATCATTTCCCTTATTTGCTTTAATAATTTCTGTTGTTTATTTACTTTAGTAATAGTATAATTGTTCTGCTACTTTCAATCACTCTTCTACCATGTTCTTAATTAATATGAATGTAGGTGATTTAAAACATTAAATATGTAATTCTGTATTAATTGATTCATTAATTTAAAAAATCTGAAGAGATCAGTATTTTCTGGATAGTTGGAAATCTTCAAAAGTCTTTACCCTATTATTAAAGAAAGAAAAGAGCATTTTCAAGACATGGGCAGTTTTGATTCATTGTAATCTGGTTTTCAAACCATTTGCAAGATTATCTGAGAAAAAATTAAGAATTTTCTTCTTTATTAAATATTTCTGATTATTTTAAAAGAATGATTGTTTGAGAATTATTTTAAATTTATATATATCTACCCCTTGATTTTATTCCTATATGTTTTATTTTTAAAAATAGAAGTTAATAAATTAGACTGTAATGTCAATAAAGAAAATTATGGTATAAGATGGCAATGCCTCTATGAAACTGATCACAAAACCTCATTACTTGTCAAATTTGACATGGTGTTAAAATTTTTATGAGATAATCTAAAAATTACAAAGGAAAATTAAGATATAAAAGTAGAATTTGGTAGATATTGAAGCAATCAATATATAGTCATATCAAGCTTCATACTTCCCATTTGAAGTAACTTTCTGCAAGTCCCACAATTCAGACCTCACTATGTATATATGCTATTTTATCCACACATTGTATATATAATAATCAAAGAAAGCCACAGAAATCAAAATAAAAATATTTAGTAAAATAAAATAGTAGTGTGCATGGCATAGATATATATCTTAGTAATATTATTGTTGAAAATTATACATTTTCTTTATATAGTTTTAACTATATATATATATATATATATACTTTAATTGAGTTTTGGAATTTAAAAAAAAAAGAAAAAATGGAGAAGACATGAAAAACTTTTGAAATCGTTGCTAAGCTGAAATGATCTTTATCTTTATTTAGATTATTTTCACTAATTAAAAGGATAAAATTTAATTAAAATTATGAGGAATCCTTTTGTTAAAACAAAAATCTAAAATATCTAAAATGGTATTTCAAGTCTTATCTGTTAAAAGATTATTTAAATTAAAACCAAGAGATTATAGGAATAGCTGTGGACAAGTGAAATCACATTCTTGGGGAGGGGAATTGAAAAGGTATAAAATGGCCTACAGAACAAAAGATTATAGATTCAGTCAAAGTTCAGTCATTCAGTTAGTAAAAAAAAAATTATTCAATGATTGATATATTCAGTAATTTTTATAATTAAACTTTAAGAAGTCAGCATAAGTGTCATGACATGAACTTCGAGTAGAAAGAAACCAGCACCTCTCTCTGCACCTCTTGGAGACTGTCTACCCCATGCCACTGCAATGTTCTGCTCAGAGGACCAAGCATACTAGATGATCACCTGAATGTCATCCCTGATTGCTGCCTGACATGTTGTACCTGTCAGAAAATGTGGAAGCACTGGAGAAGGTGGCTATATCTGTGTAGGTTCCCCATAGATCTAGAGGTAATCTCACTTCATGTAGAGCTGCCTTTAAATTTCTTGTGTAATTCATTTATATAGCATGTAATGAAAGTCTTATATTTTCTTCATGTATTAGTTTATAAGTTTCTGTTCAATTTGCTTTTAAACTCTCTCTGTAATCCTCTACTATTATAATGTAAGCTTAACTTACTTTTTCATGCTTAATTCTTATATATACCTTTGTGCGGCTCTGTTAAATATTTTAGCTTATTTTGTTTTATGTATGTATATAAGTTATTCTTCTTAATATGCCAATACCACCCAATCTCACGAGTCTGAAAGGGTTTTTTTTAAAATTTATTTATTTGATTTAATTGGGAAAGAAGTGGGATTTCATCTAAAATTTATTAATAAAGTTTTGCTCATTTTAAATAGAAATTGCTTGCTAGTTTGGTTTTATTTTAAATTCTTTATTCTTGATTTTTTTAAAAAATCTGTCATTGTGGATGAGTGCTGATTAATTTATTGCTCAGAATTTATTTTTATTTAAAGATCATTAATTAGAATATTATGACCATCTCTTCTTGCAATTGCCTGGAAGAGTAATTCTATTAGTTAAGACGTATATGGGAATGGAAGTTAAATACAATTTTATTAGTTTATCATAAAAAAAGGTTATTATTTATTACAACTTTCTAAATACTTGTTGTTCAACAGATTATTGCACAGAGGTTAGTCTATTTCCAAGGTTTAAACTATTATCTATTACTTGTATTATGTCTAATAACATTACTAGCATATCTTTTATTTTATTATGGTATTTTATCTCTTGCATTTCTTTGTCATTTGGGAACTTAGGAAGTCCAAAGATGCCTATTTACTTTTCTCCGAATCATTTGTAATTATAAGTATATTATACTTTCTGTGGAACATGAGGTGTGGCGATTTTGATAGTGCTGCAGTTGTCCATACAGCTGGCACCGAGCCTTGAAACCCAACCTATACAATCAATATTATTCTGCAAAAATGTGCAGATATACCAAACCTGAGTCAGTTTAAATATATTTTAAATGATAAAATACCCAAAACCACCAAAATAGCCAGATTTCTTTTATTGTATGCTAGTGCCATTACTTTTCTTATTAAATTGATTACCACCTGTCTAAATTTAGTTAGTCACAATGATTTGTCAAATATGGATAACTTATTCCTAAAATACACAATAAATGTTAATCATTTAGTATGCTGATTTTAAAAATGCTTTTTTTTAAGAGGGAGATCGATTCTCATAGATGTAAATCAATTCGTGTTTAATGTCAAAATTTAACGATTGTCATCATCATCATCAACCATTATCAATCCACTGCAGAATAAAAGTCTCTCCAAGTTCAATCCATCTTCTTCGATCTTTAGCTTCTCTTCTCCACATAACCCCTGCACACTTTCTTATTTCATCCATCCATCTCATGTGTGGTCTCTTTCTGGGTCTTTTAAAATCCATTGGAATCCAGTTTAAAATTTTAATTGCCCATCTATTATCATCTCTTCTAACAATATGTCCAGCCTAACTCCAATTCAGTCTTTTAATTTTTTCAATGAGGTCAGTAACACCTGTTTGTTCTCTTACCCACACATTACATTTTCAATCCCTACTCCCAACATGCATCTCTCCATACTTTTTTGAGTGGTCTAAAGTCTCTATATTGCTCTTCTATTATGTGTCCAAGTCTCAGATCCATAATTAAGAACTGGCAAAACACACTTATTAAAAACCTTCCTTTTCAAACACATAGGCATATTTCCTTTTAGTATCAAGTTATTTCTACCAAAAGCACTCCAACCAAGTTTAATTCTATGATTAATTTTATCCATTATATTTCCATCTGTATTAATAATCTGACCAAGGTATTTGTAACTGTTAATTTCTTTTAACTCAACATAATTAATCTTCATTTTCATATTTTGAGAAAATCTATTAAACATTACTTTAGTCTTTTTAACATTTATCTTTAGTCCTACTTTTCTACTTTCATCTGATAACTCCTGCAACATTTCCTGTAGTTCTAAGGCATTATTTGCAAAAACAACTACATCATCTGCAAAATCTAAATGACTTAAATAATCTCCATTTACTTTCACTCCTTTAGTTTTCCATTTTAATTTACAAAATACTTCTTGTAGCACTGCTGTAAAAAGTTTTGGAGATATGGAGTCACCCTGTCTTACACCTTTTTTAATATTGATTTTCCTACTATCATTATGTAATCTAATTGTTGCTGTTGCATTTTTATAAATATTCTTTAAAATATGACAATATCCTGGATCTACACCTTGATGATCCAATGCTTTAATCACTGAAGAAATGTTTATAGAATCAAATGCCTTTTTATAGTCTACAGATCCTAAGCATAATGGCAACTCATATTCATTTGTCCTTTCTATAATTTCTCTCAATACCTGGATATGATCTACTGTACTAAAACCACTTTTAAATCCAGCTTGTTCTCTTGGTTGGTGGAAATCCAGTGTTTTCTGTAGACGAGTTGTAATTATCTTAGTAAAAATTTTGTATAAAACTGATAAAAGACTGATAAGTCTGTAATTTCTAATATCTTCTTTATCACCTTTTTTAAATATTAATATTAATACTGCATTCTTCCAATCATCTGGTACATCTTTATCATTTAGACATTTGGTATATAACTTTACTAAAAAAATTTCTATTTCTTCACCTGGTTTTTTTAATATATCAATTATAATTCCATCATTACCTGAAGCCTTCCCTTTCTTCATAAATTTAGTTGCATGTATCACTTCCTCATTCAAAATTCTGGGCAATTTGGAAGATATAATAGGTATAGGAGGCACTTGTTCTTTATTACTATATAATTCTTGATAAAAGTCTTCTACACATTTCATGATGTCATCTCTCTTTTTAGTAATAATGCCATCTTTTTTTTATTGCAGATATAAATTTCCTACCAATACCAAAATGTTGTTTTACACTCTTTAGACTTTTCTTCTCTTCTACAGCTTTCCTTACTAGTTCACAATTATACTTTCTTATATCTCTTTTCCACACCATTTTACAAAATTTGAGATATTCAATCTTTTTTAATGCATCATTATTGAGTATCCTCATATTCCTTCTTGTCTTCATAAATTCTCTAGTCTCAGTAGAAATTTTACTGGTCAATTGCTGCTTTTTTCTACCAGCTATCTTTGTTGCAGTTTTTAAAAGTGTATCACTTATTTTCCTATTAAAGTCATTCAAATCTGAATCATGTTCAAAATCTACTAATACTTAAAACCGATTTGTAAGTTCTAATTTAATTCATTAAAATGTTTCTGAAGATTAGGAATATCAACTGTAAATATTGTTTTTTGTAATAATTTTTGTCTCTCTAGTTTTGCATTAACATGTATCTTACATCTTACTAATCGATGATCACTTCCTGTGTTAAATTTATTAAGAACATTACAATCTTGAAATATGTATTTTCTGTTAGTCAAAATATAATCCAATTCTGCAGTATCTTCATTTGGATGTTTTCATGTCCATTTCCTTTTAACATTTTTCTCAAAAAAAGAACTTATAATATAAAGTTTTTCTTTTTCTGCAAACTCCATAAGTGTATGTCTTCTCTCATTCCTATTACCATAACCAAAATTACCTATAGCATTTTCATTTTTCATTTGTTTACCAATTCTAGCATTAAAGTCTCCCATAACAATTTTAAAATGTTTACTCTGATCAAAAGTCTTTTGTACATCCATATAAAAATCTTCTATAACGTCATCACTATGAGAACTTGTTGGGGCATAAACCTGAATTATCTGCATTTGGTATCTGCTATTAAGTTGTAAAACTAATCTTGCCACTCTATCTGATACACCATCAATCTCCACAATGTTATTCTTCTATTTTTTATTTATAATGAATCCTACTCCACTTGTATTTCAAATATTTGTGCCTTTACAGTAGAGTATATGTCCACTTTTTAAATCAATTGTTTATTCACCTTTTCTTCTAATTTCACAAAGTCCAATAATGTCCCATTTAATATAAGATAGTTCTTCTTCTAACTCTTGCAATCTTCCTTCACTTGAAAGTGATCTTCCATTGTAAGTACCTAAATAAAAAGTTGTCATCAAATGGCAGCCTGAGTCCACAATCAAGGGATTCTTAGCACCCTCTGCATTTGACCACCAACCACTTTCTTGGTTGGTGACTTTACAGTCTCTCGGGAATAAGGGCCATGATTTATTTTTGTCTGTCATGATTGTATATATTGGAAAATATATTCTTAAACTCAGAGGTAAAAAGCCAATAAACTCACCGGGCTGGCTAATGCATGTTGGTGAGCAGCCCATCCATGTTCGCATACTATATGAATAATCACATAGTAATAACAGCTTCAACGACAAGAACGTATGGAGTGGACATTAGGAATTTGGCCTGCTCAATTCCTTTAAGGCCTCCAAGAGGAATCCAAGGGTCTCCTTTCAGTTAATATCAAACTCTTTATCTCCATAATTGGAAACACTGTTTATTCCTTATGTATTCGTTCCAAGGACGTTGTTTCCAAAACAATGCTAATAAAATATTTACAATGAGTTTTATAGTGTACATAAATGATTAAGGTTGTATATTTACACCTATTCATTAAATATTTACTGCTAAATTATGAAATATCTTTTATGTAATTCATCAGCCAAATCTGTACTGATTTTTTATATTGTTTTATGCATCCACTACATTATGTCTGTAAATTCCTTTAAATTGGCACATTAACCCCCGCACAGGCTATAACTCACTAAATAAAATAATATCCATTAATTAATTAAGAAAACGTTAGTTTATAAAAGCAAATCCCCATTTTTGTAAATATACAACATCATTCCAAAACAGGAAATACTTTTGTAACATATATATGTGTTTGCTTATTATTCTCTTAAATATATATTTCATGTAAATCCTGGTATTTGAATTATTATTTTCTTTTAGTTAATAGTTTAGAATTAATAAAAATAACTGTAATAAATGTAATTTCTGGGCTACTCTTTGCCATGATCATCATCACTTTTTTTGATCTTATGCTCTACTGCTGTGTCTCCAGGCCTGGAATTAAAATAATTATGCTATATCATTGGGACTGTTGTTCATGGCATCAAAGATTCCAAGAATAGGCAAATAGGTTAGAATCCAGGATTGCTCCTGACCTGTGTATATCAAGCATGATCAGATTCAATGTACTTTTGCTTGGACTTTTAGTCTTGTTGAGTGAGCAGACTGCTTTGACTGATACAATATATCACAAATCCACCTTTATTCATTCATGTTATTTTTTTTTAAAAATAAAAAAAAAAACATTTTTTTTTGTTTTTTCAAGATTTGTTTTCTTCAGATCAATGAATGATGCCTTACATATAAATTTTTTAAATGTTTTCATTTGTAAAATTAAATTAAAAATTAATCAAAGTCCAATTTATTGAGTTTTAGTAAATGAAAGGTTGAGCTTTGATAAAAACTGCCTATAGGTACAATGATAAAAAAATATCTGCATTGTAATGGTTAATAAAAAAATTATAACATTTTATTCAAACTTAAGAACTCAGTTTTTCTTGAATGTTCTAAAAGTTTATAAAATTTCAAAAGAACTTTGTGGAATATTGGTTATGGATGTTTTTCTACTATATTTTTTAATGATTTAAACAGTCCTTTTTGATTAGTTAGATCTTCTTTGCTTCTCTCTCTAAACATTGAACTGAATGACGTTAACTATTAAGAATTGTTATAAGAAATGAATATGCTATCACAGTAAAAGAGTATTCATAACCATCAAAATTATTCATTCATATTATGGATATTGTTCATAATATACATTTCTCAAACACAATATATTTTATGAATATGACACTCATCACCAAAGAAAAATTAGACTAAATGTAATCATACATCTAAGTTTTTTTTCTTTTAGAATTTGTTTAAAAAAGACTATTAGTCGAAACAAATGTTAATTTTATATTATTATTGACTTACTGTTATCTTCATTCTTATCATGAAAATTTAATTTTGCTTCAGTATTGCTTTTAATGTCATTATAACAATTTTAAAAATAACATATATTATCCAGATAATGGCTAATGTGATCCAAGTGAAATAGTAATAAAATAGTATTGTTAATGAATACTTCTATTTTTTATATCTATTGCTTGTAAAAAATTTTGTTTAACACACACTCATATATACATAATTATGGCAGATGTGATCCAGCTAAAGTCTTAGTAAAATAAGACTCTTGAATACATGGATGAGTATATATCCTTTATCTTTGTTGCTCGTGAAAATCTTTGATTTAAAACGCATGGATACATATATATATATTATTAAACTAAGATTTCACTTTTTTTATTAAATATATATTGAAATAAACAGACAAACATTAATGGATATATATTTGGATTATAAAGGTTTTAAATGATCAAATTTCAATCTTAAAAAAGATTGTTCATAATGTTATATATATATATCAAATTACAAAATAATCAATCTAAAACAAAATTTATATTTAGTTGTCTGTTTCAATTTTTGTTTTAGATTGACTATTTTTTAATTTTATACTTGGATTATAGAATAACTACATGTAAAAAAAAGTGAGATTGAAGGATAGAAGACAGAGAAATAGAAAGTTAGACACCGAAAATTAGTTTCCTTGATTTAAGAAATTATATATATATATATGAATAAATAAAATATAAACGTTTATTACTTAGCTAATGTCAATAATAAAATGATTAGATAAATATATAAACATTTGCCTAGGTAAAAGCAAATCGTATTTATTTAAAATCAAAAAAAAAGAAAAAGATATAAATAAATGTAAAGTGATTTCAAGAAAGATAGTTTGATTAACTGACAAATAGTAAAATATGCTAAGGTTTGCAAATATAAATAAATAGATGCATATGGATAGGCAGCCTATTTATTGTATTTAATTTAATACACGTTTGAAAGCAGTTTTTTTTTTAAAGCAAAATGACAGTTCCATTGATAGCTGTAAATGAAAAGAGGATTTTTATTTCAGTTCAACTATTTATTTTTATTCATAATAAATTTATAACATATAAAATATTATTCCATAATAATTGATCGTAATTTGATTTTAAGATATAATTTTTAAAAGAGATTGTAAGTAATAATTTTAAATCATATGCAAATTTTCTATTGTGTAGATTTCTTTTATTAATCTATTATAAATTGTATTCCACCGGAGTTGCTATAGTGACATCATTTATCATGTCCACGACTGAAGAGTGTATTGGCCCATTCTCCATTTGGACAGCTTATTTAAAGGCTGAGTGTTTGTGAGCTGTTCTGGTAATTAGGATTATCATCTGTTTTCGCTCTCAATTCACTTGATTTTCAATACGTGAACACTCGCAGTTCGACATTAGTTAAATGAGTTTCTCACTCAATTTTTATAAGAAGGGTCTCAAAGATAATGTTTTAGGCAACAGATGAATAATGCTGAATATTTCTCATGTTAGTAGCTCTCATCTCTAGAGGGCGTATTACATCGGACGTGTACCTTCAATTCCCTTTGATGAAGTGAGTTCTAAATCCCACCAGAGGGTTTCTAAATCTCTGGTTTTATAAATCGTAATTTCCATTCGTAATCCTCTTTTTACTGATATAACATCAATTGATGAAGGAGGGTCTGTTCATTGGATTGACAATTAAGTTTTAATTCTCTCCACGTTTTCTTTTCCCAGATTTGGGCATGCTCAGTTAATATTTGATTAAATTCATACAAAATTTGTCAACTTAAACTTAAAGAGGTTTACTATTGTCAAGGATTTCTTTCTTAATTTCTTTTATTTGTCTTTTTTTTTTTAAAGCAGTTATTGCATATGCTAAGAAAGAGTAGCTTCATCAATGTACCGATTAATTAAAAAATAAATTTATTTTGTTTTACAAATATCTGAATCACACACACACACACGCACACAATAGCAGTCCTGTGATACATATATTAAAAACAATGTACACTGAGAAATTTGATTTCAAGAACTTTGTTATAGCTAGTTTTATGCAATCAAAATATATAATATGTTTAAAGCAAAAATGTTAACAAATAAAAATTAAATATAGTACACTTTTATAAAGTACAGTATTGTTAATTTTCTAAAAAGCAAAGTCATGTATATAAGAGCTTATAAGTTGTAATCCTTTAATAACCGTTTATGACATGCTAGTTTGCATGTTTTAGAAATCTCGAAAATCTTTTGGCAAATATATTGCAATTTCTCATGAATTATTCCAGTTTCTAGTATCGAAATAAAACTCATCCTCCATTATTATTAATGTTTGTGCTATAATAGATTTAAATCTGAAATATTATGAATAGCTTTTTATCTATAATAGTTAATGGATTATTTTTATATTTAAATATCTATAAAATGTACCAATAAATAATTCTTTCTAATTCACAAAGAGAAACATTAAAGGATAAGACATTACTCACAAACTATAATTAGTGATTGCTTTAGCAGTCATCTATTTTATTTTATTTTCTAGCTAAAAATCAGTAATTTAATGGCTAGTATCAAATAGAAAACAATATAAACACATATGCACGTAATAAGATTAAAAATAATAATGTTTATGGTAAAAAAAATATTTATTTTTTTGTATAAAATTAAGTAACATATAACTTTATTCTCAATGAATAAGTTTACTTTATTATTATTATCATCATCATTATTACTATTATCATTATTATTATGTTTCAATGATAAACTTTATTTGTCTTTAAGAGTTACAAGAGTTTTACATAACTTAGATTGTTGTGTTTATATGGGCAATCTGTAGTTGTATGTTTACATATATAAAAGTTGATTTATTGGCTTACACAGAATTGCAAGAATTTTTACATACTGTAGATTAGTTGCAAAGGTTTTACATAGTTTGGATTTCTGCAATAACATGGGCAATCCACAGATGTAGGTTTCCATATGTAAAAGTTGATTTATTGATTTACATGAGATTACAATATTTTTTTCATGCTGTGGATTAGTTACATGGGTTTTACACTGCATGCATTGCTGTGGATATGTAGGCAATCTGTAGTTGTAGATTTGTGTATGTGCAAGTTGATTTATTTATTTACATAAGATTACAGGAATTTTTATATTCTGTGGATTAGTTACAAGAGCTGTACATATTTTGGATTCCCATGGTTACATGGGCAATCTGTAGTTGTAGGTTTACATATATAAAAGAGTTGCTTTATTGATCTACATAAGATACATAAATTTTACATGCTCTGGACTGCTGTATCTACAGATGAAAACCAAGTTTATTTTTATGTGATTGGATTTTCTGGGTAACATAGATGAGGAGCTGGCAATTTTCATGGTAGTGTGGCAATTGTCTAAGAGGTCCACATGTGTGCTGGCTCTGTCTCTATATTGTTTCTGATCAGGCTTAGGTTTTGAGTACTTTTGGAGCATGAAAAACTAGAGCTCTTTAACTTGGTTAAGAAGAAATGGACTGTTGCTGTTTTGGACTTTAAAACTTTGCACTGGTATTATAGTTGACAGAAACTGGTCATAGTTGAGTGTATTTGTTGTTTATGGGAGGTAGATGTAGATTGATTTATGGAGTCAGGTAATGGGCATTCAGTTTACAGGGTCCATGTCCAGCATCAACAGGATAATCACATTTGTTTTTGATTTTTTAAATTTCCAAGTCTTCTGAGGGGGGAGGGGGTTCTTTTTATTTCATTAGAACTGTTGGGGGTAGATGACTAGTATAGGAGGTAAACATGGTGAAATTGTCTCCATGATATGTGTTGAGGTTTTATTAGAAATAGTCTGGTCATTTTCATGTGTATAATTGTAAATAAAAGCTTCTGGGATAGTATTAACATTATTTGAGACAGTGTTGGCTTTGACTGTTGCATTGGGAGAAGGTTTGGAAACAATATTATCTGTGTAAGGTGTTGTTTATACATTAATTAAGTTGGAACAATTATCATTATCATTATCTGTCTCATGGAGTGTCAAATCAGTAGATAGTGGAGTAAGGTTGAGCATGGATGAGTATATAGGATAGGAAGTATGTCCATGGATAGACTTTTGGCTATTTATGAATGTAATCATGGAAAGATTTGCTATTAACTGTTCTTTGTTGACTTGGAGGTTTAGATGATCAGCTGTTTTTTCTGAAAGTGAAGATTGGAGATTAATACATTGTGCTTCTAAAGGACCCCACTGGTGACAAGAGTAGCACTGGGGTTTCAATCCTTTGACATATAGACATGAGGTAGCCTCTTGATCAAGGATTTATATTGAAATTATGTTTGGATTGATATCATGATACAGTTGTAATTTGAAATCATAACTGTTACTAGGGATGGGTATAGGGATATCCTTTAAATATATGGGGTGAAAAGCCATAACTTTGCCAAATGGTTGTATAATACACCAGAAATTTTGAAGGGTGTATCCCAAGTAAGTGTTCTTGAATATGCCTGTGATATAGTTGAGCATTTGGATCCACTGTAATTAAGGCAAAATTTCCAAGTGTTTTTAATTGTGCTTAAAATTGGTCTCTCTGTGTGGTCTGAAAGAACTCAATTATCAAATACACGGGATTTGGATGGTCAGCATCACATGCAATGGTATCCCACATCCCATGCAAGGATATTGCATCAAATAGTAATTGCCTAAGAAATTTATATAGAGAAATGTTTATGTCTGTGGCAGATAAAATTATAGACATAGTCAAAAAAAATCTTTTAAAAGTTGCAAATAATCCTGCTGGGATCGAATTGTTGAACCTTTCATTTGTTATTATAAGAGCATTTGTGTTTCAAACTGTAAGAGGGGGGCATTGTGCTTCTTGGATATTGAGGTCCATTTCTCTGACATCATTAGGGGTGGTTTTTCTATATATTGGAGCTGACTTGGGAATAGTTAACATATTGTTACTTTTGTTATTAATATCTATATTGGATTATTACTTTTCCTATTGAGCAATTGAAGGTTAATTTTAATAACGTTAGCATATGTTTGTATTATTATGATATTTGGACTTCAGGGTTAGTGAATTTAGAATTAGTTGACATATTACTTTTATCATTTATAATTATTAGATTATTATTATTTTTGCTACAGATCTGTAGAGTATTATTTTTAGAATCATTAGCATCTATTTGTATTATCTTTGAATTTTGGAATTTAGTGTTAATAAAATAGGCACCAACCACCTGGTCATGTAGTAGAACAGCTCAGTCGCCACATTAATCACCAAATTATCATTAGACAAATTATTTATTTTGTAAATTTTGAATGCCAAGTTTGAACAAATTTAAAAAATGAGGTATCAATCAATTGAAGACAAAATTTTATAATAAGAGATAAGAATTTTATCTCAACAAATGAAAGCTTTAAGTGACTTTTAAGGAAACAAAACTGGAGCTTTTTACCTGGGCTGTCAATTGAACAACCGCGGAGCTGTTGTTGTTATTATTATTATTATTATTATTATTATTATTATTATTATTATTATTATTATTATTATTATTATTATTATTATTATTATTATTATTATTATTATTATTATTATTATTATTATTATTATTATTATTATTATTATTATTATTATTATTATTATTATTATTATTAAGATGTTTTCAATTTGGACTTTAAAAATTTATTAATAGTTTATAAAAAAATATAGTTATAGAAATATATCCTCATTATTTTAAATTTATTATTATTATTATTGTTTATATTATTAAATATAGAGTGTAATTTATAAATGATTTAATATTGTATATTTGTACAATAAATACATTTATTATTATTATTATTATTATTATTATTATTATTATTATTATTATTATTATTATTATTATTATTATTATTATTATTATTATTATTATTATTATTATTATTATTATTATTATTATTATTATTATTATTATTATTATTATTATTATTATTATTATTATTATTATTATTATTATTATTATTATTATTATTATTATTATTATTATTATTATTATTATTATTATTATTATTATTATTATTATTATTATTATTATTATTATTATTATTATTATTATTATTATTACTACTACTACTACTACTACTACTACTACTACTACTACTGCTGCTGCTACTGCTGCTGCTACTGCTAACTACTAACTACTACTACTACTACTACTACTACTACTATTATTATTATTATTAGTAATTATTATTATTATAGATAAGGATACTAAAAATGAGAGAGAAAACAAGAAAATTTTTATACAATAATGATAAAGTTAATATTAAAACAAATCGAACAAAACAAATAGGAATAAAAAAAATCAGAATTAATAAAAAAAAACAGATCTTAACAGTTATCTAATATTAAAATAAGCTATATAAAAATGAAAAATGTTTGTGATATAGTTTGGTGTCAGATTATGGGATAAAAATAAATATCAAATAATGAATAACAAAAAAATATTCGAAGACATAAAAATATATATATAAGCAATTATTTTATCTAGCACCATGTTTACAATTATATTACATTCAAATATCAGCCTTTCAAGCTAATTGAGCATGCACCTTTTGAGAGTGTTAAATAAATGAATACTTTCCTCTTCAATCCAAGATATAGTATTTATGCAGAAATAAAAAGGATCTCTTATTTCTACAACTCAAATTCTTTTATAAGAGCAAATCTGAAGAATTGTTGAGGAGAGCGTGAGTAGAATTCTCACTTTAAATTACTACTTACGATGTTTTTTGACTGAATGACGTAGGTGAAATTGCTTAGAATTTACTAAATGTCATTCTTACTGAAACTTAATTATGAGTAAATAAGCAATTATTTTATCTAGCGCTGTGTTTACAATTATATTACATTCAAATATCAGCCTTTCAAGCTAATTGAGCATGCGCCTTTTGAGAGTGTTAAATAAATGAATACTTTCCTCTTCAATCCAAGATATAGTATTTATGCAGGAATAAAAAGGATCTCTTATTCCTACAACTCAAATTCTTTTATATGAGCAAGTCTGAAGAACTGTTGAGGAGAGCGTGAGTAGAATTCTCACTTTAAGTTACTATTTACGATGTTTTTTGACTGAATGACATCGGTGAAATTGCTTAGAATTTACTAAATGTCATTCTTACTGAAACTTAATTATGAATAAATAATTCAGTCAAAAAACATCGTAAATAGTAATTTAAAGTGAGAATTCTACTCATGCTCTCCTCGACAGTTCTTCAGATTTGCTTAGTTAAACGAATTTGAGTTGTAGGAATAAGAGATCATTTTTATTCCTGCATAAATACTATATCTTGGATTGAAGAGGAAAGTATTCATTTATTTAACACTCTCAAAAGGCACATGCTCAATTAGCTTGAAAGGCTGATATTTGAATGTAATATAATTGTAAACTTGGCACTAGATAAAATAATTGCTTATTTACTCATAATTAAGTTTCAGTAAGAATGACGTTTAGTAAATTCTAAGCAATTTCACCGATGTCATTCAGTCAAAAAACATCGTAAATAGTAACTTAAAGTGAGAATTCTACTCACGCTCTCCTCAACAGTTCTTCAGACTTGCTCATATAAAAGAATTTGAGTTGTAGGAATAAGAGGATCCTTTTTATTCCTGCATAAATACTATATCTTGGATTGAAGAGGAAAGTATTCATTTATTTAACACTCTCAAAAGGCACGTACTCAATTAGCTTGAAAGGCTGATATTTGAATGTAATAAAGAAATATAATAAAATTATCAACTGAAATCAGAAATAAATTAATAATTATAAATATATCACAGATATAAAAATTAAAAATAATACTTATAATTACAACCACAAGCATTCAGTATGGACAACAAAGAGATAATATAAACAATACAAATTATAAATATGTAGATAATAGTGAAATATAACAGTAGCACACTCTCCATACAGTAATGCAAGCCTTATTATTCAGTGTTTGCAAATAGGTTTGTACATAAAATCCCTATCTAGTGCCTACTTATCCATATGATTGATAGGGTTTTTATACATAAACCTTCTTACATTCACTGATTATTAAGGATTGCACTTAGTGGCCCTATTGTATATAGAATTTGCTATTGTTATTAACAGCATATGTAAGCATATGAAATGGTATTCACATGAATTAATGAAATATATGCCAATACTATTGAGAATACAATTTTAAATATCACAATTAAAATTAATTTTTAATATCAATTTTTGATGCTCATTTAAGTTAAAATATTTTTAAAAACTATATTCAGTTATATTTGAAATTTTTTATTAAATACATGTAAATTCATATGGATAATACAAGTTTTTGACTTATTTTGTAAGTGTACTTGAACATTATTAGGATGTTATAATAAAAATAAAACATTCTTATAACAATGAGAAAAGATATAGATATTTTTTGGGAAAATAACCAATTTATTTATTAAGAAACGTTATATAATGATTGATAGTGATTAAGTCATAGAAAAAAAAAACATTTATTATTTTAGCAAGATAATATGATAAAAATCATAAAACAATGCAATTATTTTACATGAATGTTAAAGACCAGAACAAAATTAAATGAAGTTGACTTGCAATTTTTATCTAAAAAATATGATGTTATATTGCTAACAGAAACATGTTAACATCAGGTATATAAGATTTATAAATGATAAATAATAGATATAGTATTTATAGATAAAACAAATAATTTCATGTTTAGAAGAGGAGATTAAACACTCAGAAAAATAAATAAGATGGTAAATAGCAAATATATTAGAGAAAATAATTATCAAGCTGAAACAATTTGAGAATTCAAAGTAACAATAACAAAAGATTATTTTTAACTTTTATATGCATTAAACAAGAAAATTCTTTAGCAAGCAACATTTGCACATATTGTATATATTAACTAATTAATTGTAATTATAATATGTTTATTATAGAAGAGATTTCAATTACTCTGCTCTATACTCACTGAATAATGTTATGACTTATTAAGTTTATTACCTATTTTTAAGCTAAAACAAAATAACATCAATAAAAAGCATTTAATTATGATACTGGATTTGATATTACATGAAGATGCATGCAAAAAAGTATGTAAATTATCACCTAAAGTAATAGTAAATATAAATATACATTATTTCATCATTGAAAATATTAATACATCAACATATAAAATAAATAATAAATGCATAACTTTTAGAAGTTAATTATGTTGAAATATATGAAAGTTTTAAAAAATATGATTGTAATTTTTTAAACAGTATGACTAATATGGATATTCCAGTGAAAAATTTATGTTGATCAATTCTAATATTAAAAATGAGAAATATATCACACATTATTGTAATGAAACCTAGATTTCATTTATGGTTTACAACAGAAGTTAGATTTACTATGTATATAAAAAATAAAGAACCATTATTAAAGAAAATTTATCAAAACAAAAACAAACATTATATGACAATAATATAATAAAATTAAGAAAAATTATCTAAAGAAAAAAAAAAAAGATTATAAAAGTTATATTAAAAATTTGCAAAGGGATTTTAAATTTCAGTTTAAAGTACTTTAAATTTTAATAAAGATACGGTTTCAATATTTAATTATATTGATATATTCTTTCTGCATTTTGAAAAATATTTCAATAGTGAGACAAAAATAAGCAAAAAAAACTAATACATTTAATAAAATAAATTTTAACCAATCACTCAAAAATGCATTTTTTCCCCCAGTAAAAAATAAAAACAAATTAAAAGAATCATAAAAAACTTTGTAATAAAAAAGAATTCTAATTTGTATATAACTCCAATATTTATTATGAAAAAATGTTTGCGAACTCTGCTTCATTGGATAAAGATATTTTTTAGAGATTTCAAAAAAACTAGAATTGTACCTATTTATAAAAAAGATGCAAAAAGTAATTTAAAGATTTTTATAGGGAAGCGATTATATTAGCAACATTTTCTAAGATTTTTTGAAATTTGTTCTATTCAAAAATTAAAAATATGATAGTAATAAGAATATATCAAAATCTCAACTTAGTTTTGTATCAATTTTGGAGGGAGATTTGCCATTGCCATTTGATTTAGTTGATAATAAATTGAAATTTGAAAATAATTAATTGGATGGATTTCTACTTATAAGATCATAAGATTTTTATTTATCTTAATAATGAATCTAATGGATTAATAAGCATTAATCAAGATATACCCCAAGTAGGATTTTGGCCCTTTTTTATTTAATATCATATGCCTATGATAATTATCTATGGTTATAAATGATAAGTCTGATATGTTAAAATTAAAGATGATTTAAAAATGACATGAAAATGCCTGTCAAGAAATGTTCTAGAATTTTTAATACAAATTATGACATTTAAAAACAAACAAATAAATAAACAAAGAATAAGTTTGGACAATAAAAACACTGCCAAGATATACAGAAAAATAAAAATTATAAAACTATAAGTAGAGTTTTTAAAAAGTGGTAAAAATTTTTCCATAGGAATGGAAATTTTGTTGATTAATGCGTTTGTATTATAATTATGGAATAAAAACAATGTAACAATAATTGGTGTGCATAAGCTTATTAAATATATAAATACTGATTAGAATAAGTATTTTTTTAAAACAAAGGCAGTTAAAAGATTTAACATTGTTACATAATTTTCTGCATGAAATCTTATATTTATCATATTACATAGCTATGGTTAAAAGTAAGGATATCATTAAAAAATAAAAATAGAAACAACAAAAACTTTGTATTTATATGATTCTACTTTGCAAAGAATAACAGTTTGTATAATTCTACCAATATTACTAAGTAATTATAAAACATATTTCTATTTATTGATAAAACAATATTTTAAAAACTATAGTATAGAAATATTTAGTGTATAAATATTACATCATTAAAATAGTATCCATTTGATTGTATTTATATGTTGGATTATTTCAATCATCTAATATTAGTATTGAATGTCTTTAGGAAAAAATAACTTTATATAAATATTCGAAATACTTTCAACTCTTAGTAATACCCCACAGGTTAGTATATGCACAGCATTTTGAGAGCTATTCTCCTCTCTTCTTCAGGTATTTCTGGTCTGACGAATGACAGTACTAGTATGGGAATCAAATCTGGATGCTTAGATTTTTAAATATTGAATTTTAAGGCAATGCTCTAACCAATGAGCCATTATGCCAAGGGCAACAGTCACTAGAAATAGACAACAAAAAGAACCATCAAAAGAAAAAACAGTTGTTGCTACTGTGGTGTACCCATACATACCAAAAATTGTAGAAAAATTAAGAAAAATCTGCAATCAATATAGCATTAAAACAGCTTCCAAAGCCATACCATACTATGAGAAATTCTAACATTTGCAATGCCTAAATTTGAGATGCTGAAAAGAAAAAAACTGCATCTATGAAATACCACAATGAATGTGGAACAATGTATATTTGTGAGACCAGTGTCCAAATGCTTACAAAAACACAAACTGATGATTAGAAGAGAGAAAACAGATATGTCTAAGGTAGCAAACCATGTAGTACAAATGAACATATGTTCAATTGGGAAAATACAAAAAATACTGGATGCAGAAGAAAACATACAATGAAGAAAATTTAAAGAAGCTGCTCACCTGATAATGGTAAACACTCCCATAAGTCAACCTAGTATGACTATATAATGTATGAGAACTGCTAATCAACTTTTCTCTTAAAAAAGTGGAGAAATCAGTAGTGCCTTCATAGATAAGTATATTAAATTTCTACTGACCATTGCCTTTGGCAGGATGACTCAGTTGATTAGAGAATTACTTTAACATTCAATACTGAAGAATCTAAGGATCCAGGTTGGATTCCTATGCAAGTACTGTCATTGTTCAGGCCAGCAACACCTGAAGAAGAGGAGAAAATAAAACATCTTGAAATGTTATGCATATACTAACCTGTGTACTATTATTAGCAGTTGAAAGTATTTAGAATATTTAAATAAAGTTAATTTTTTCTAAAGACATTCAATATTCATATTAGATTATGGAAATAGCCCAATATATAAAAACAACTAAAACACCATCATCACAAACCTTGAGGAAAACATTATCTGAGTTTTAATGCATGTATATTGTACAGTGTTATATATAGAGCTCACAAATAAGTTCTTAACAAGCTTTTCAGAATATCCCCACACAAAAAAGCTTGTTAAGAGCTTATTTATGAGCTCTATATATAATATTTGTAATACAAGCTTGTTAAAATAGGTCATGTAACATCTGCCTTTATTTTTTTGTAATAGTATATATCAAGATTAACTTTGTAAGTAGTTATTGTGTAGTTCAAATAGTATAAAAAGTTAAATAAATTAAATTATTAAATTATTATTATTATTACAGAAGCTTAGCTCAATAATCTTATACATGATGACTCATTTATCATGGTAAATATACAATTTTATAGAGATAGATCTTAAATAACCATAAGAGGTCATGGTATAAATATAGTTTGTAAAAATAATATTCATAAATCTGTACATATAGATTCTATTTAATGTGAATTCTTGGGATGTAAAATTTATCTTAATCATAATATTAATTTTTTTGGAAATACTCTATCATACCAATTATATATTTTTAAATTTAGATTTTTTACTTTGTTAATTTGAACGTTTTTTGGTGAATTATAAAATAAATATTATCATTACTAGAGATTTTAACATTCCAGATTTATTTCATGATAATACTATTTTAATGCTTTATTGGTATTTTCTGAAGTTAATAGAATGCTGCAATTGTAAAATTTATTGAAAATAAAATAACTCCTATTTCAATTTTCTTGACCAAACACTTAAATACATTCTAAGTAATTTTTTATCCAAGATTAAATGTTTTTCAGTTTCCTCTCTTATTTTACTATTGATTTACATTACATGTGTACTGAAGTTTTTATTAAAATAAAGTATGATAAATTGTCCCCTCCTCTGACTATTAAAAGATATTTTAAAAAGAGAATACGTTGATATATATAAACACTATGTCAAATGTTTCAATTGACATTCAATTACATTCCTCATATGGATATATTTAATCCCTTATATATTTAATAATTTGATTGCAACATTTAAATACAAGTATAGTATGTATTCTTTAAACTAGATGTAATTAGAGGGAGTTTGATTCATATATATCAAAAATAAATATTTCATATTGCTTAAAAATTATTAAAAGTAAATTGTATCATAGTGGGAAATATATCAAAACATTTTGTAATATTAACATGTAGTAAATCCAAAAAAATTGTAAATGTTAATGTATGTAAGAAAGTAATGGATGTAAAATTGAACAGAGTAACATCTTCACTCTCTCAAACCAAGATGTTTCAGATTGACCTATATAAATCAGAATTTAGGTTAAAGATAAGATGGCCACTCTTATTTTTATAAAGTCTCTATCTTGCGTTTGGATTTGAGAGTCTCCTCATTTTTCAACACAACAGCATTAAGTTATTATAAAATAAGTAAAGTGCATATGTTAAAAAGGTGAAATCCTTTTTCTTTAATTTCATATGATCTATGTACTTATTAAATAAATATGAACATTATATAATTTCTATCAATTCATAATATTAACATATAGTAAATCAAAAGATTTCATGAATGTTAATGTATGTAAGAAAGTAATGGATGTAAAAGTAAACAGAGTAACATCTTCACTCTCTCAAACCAAGATGCTTCAGATTTGTCTATATAAATCAGAATTTAGGTTAAAGATAAGATGACTATTTTTATTTTTATAAAGTCTCTATCTTGTGTTTGGATTTTAAAGCCTCCTCTCTACTTAACATGTAGCACTGAGTTATTATAAAATCAGTAAGGCACTTATGTTAAAAAGATGAAATTCTTTCTCTTTAATTTCTTATGACATTTGTGCTTTATAAATAAATTTAAACATTACATAATTAGTTAGAAGTAAAAATAATAAGAATTATATAAGTAAAATGTCTGATAAATAGTCTATATTACAAATAAATCATTTTGATTTTGACAAACAAAATTATATTCTCATTATCATCATAATCATTTTCAACCATTAGTAATCCATTGCAGGATGAAGGTCTCTTCAAGTTTAAGTGTTTTTCTGACCACTAATATCTTTTTGCCATATAACCCCAGTGCACTTTGTTATTTCATCCATACACCTTACATGTGGTATTCTTCTAAGTTTTTTTACAATCTCATGGAATCCAGTTTAAAATTTTAACTGACCACTTATTATTATTTTTTTTAATAATATGTTCAACCTAACTCCACTTCCATTTCTTAATTCTTTCAATAATGTCAATAACCCCTGTGTGTTCTCTCACCCATGTATTTAATTTTTGATTTCTTTTTGTTACTTCTAACATGCATTTCTCCATATTGGATTGAATGGTTGAAGCCTTTTATTGCTCTTTTGTTAAGTGCCAATGTCTCATAACAGTAAGTAAAAACTGATAAAACATATTTGTTAAAAATCTTGCTTTTCAAATATAGACAATATTTCCTTTTAATATTAAGTTATTTCTAGCAAAAACATTCCATTTAAGTTTAATTCTATGATTAATTTTATGTAGTATGTTTCCATATGTATTAAAAATATGAACAAGTTATTTATAGTTGTTAACTTCTTTTAAATCATCATTATAAATCTTTATTATTGTTTTTGAAGAAATCCATTCAACATTACTTTAGTTTAATTAGCATTTATCTTTAGCCCTATTTTTTATTTTTATCTGATAATTCTTACACTACCAAAAGCATTGAAGTATTATTTGCAAAAACAATTCCATTATAATCTTTATTTATTTTTACTTGCTTAGTTTCCCATTTTAATCTATTAAATACTTTTTGCAAAACTGGTGTCAAAAGATTTAAAGAAATGGAGTCACTCTTCATGCACTCTTCCAAATATGAATTATAATATCATTATGTAATGTAATAATTACTGTTGTATTTTCATAAATATTTGTAAGAATATGACAATATCTTGGATTTATACCTTGATGATATAATGCTTTAATCACTGAAGAAAAGCTTACAGAATCAAATGCTTTGCCATAATATATTAATCCAAAGAATAATAGCAATTCATATTGATTGGACCTTTTTATAACTTCTCTTAATATTTGTATATGATCCACTGTATTAAAACCACTTTTAAATTCTGCATGTTTTTTTGGTTGATTAAAATCTAAAGTTTGCTGTAGACAAATTGTAATTATTTAAACAATTTTTTTTTATATAGAACTGATAAAAGATTGATAGGTCTGCAATTTCTAATATCCTCTTTATCACCTTTTTTATTATGTTAATATTGGTACTGTATAATTCTAACAGTCTGGTACATTTTCATTTAGACATTTGATATAGAATTTTGCCAACAATTATTCTATTTCTTCACCTACTTAAAATTCCATTATTACTCAGAGCATTTTCCTTAAAACCATATACTTACATTATTTAAATTGTAGCTTACAAATAAATTAATTATAAATGGTATTAATTAAATAAATAAATATTGTAACTTTGGCTTTGCCAATAAAGCTAAACTTACTGCCTTCTAATTTATCTAAGTATAAAAAAACTTGTTTTCAATAAGTTAATTTTTATTGCAAGTTAATTTTAATAGAGGTTTTTAGTTTAATGATAATTCATTTAATAAGTCATTCTAAGAATTTTTATAATACTTAATTATTTAAAAAATAATTTTAAGTAATTTTATTGTATTGGTTTGAACCCATTTGTAGCACAAGTGGCTTTCAATTGTTTAAATTAGAAATATATTTTTCTGTATAATTATAGGTTAATGTTGAAAGCTATTAAAAGCTACAGTTATTTTCATATAGCTTTTACTATATTAAAATTCAATGTTTGAATTTAACTGTAACAATAGTTAAGTTTAAATCTTTATTGATAGGTATTATTATTTAATTTTCTTGCTTAGAAGAAATCATTTATATTTAAATCATTTATTAATAAAAATATGATTTTACTCTTGTTAATCATTATAAAGATTAACTCAGTGAAAATAAAATTAAACTATGTTAATTATAGAAAGATAAAGAGTTAATTTATTATTATTATTAAAAGTTATTAGTTTTTAATAAAAAATTTTTTTAGAGAATGTCTATGGTTGTATTTGCATTTTAATTTTTCACTTTCACTTACTTATTTGCAATATTTAATTGTTCTTAAATTTCTTTAATTAAAAGCAATGAAAGTATTCTGGGAAATTTTATCTTCGTTACATATCATATGAGTGTTTAAAAGAGTAATGTAAATCAATGTTTTAAAAAAAGTAAAAATAATAATGTAATTTATTATACAATAGTTTATATTTTATTTTTGTTGTAATAATTTTTAGTTTTATAAATATTTGTCTTAGATGTAATATTTTAATTTAAAAAGTCTAGACAATATATAAATGAGTTATTTTTAGCCTTGATTCCAGAATACTAAATCAATTTTTAAACTCTAATAAAAACAGTCAAGAGGAGGTGATTTAAAAAATTTCAATTTCAATCAGTAAAGTAAAGCACATGATTGGCAGTATAAAAACATACACAGGAAGAGTTACACACACACACAAAAGAGAGGAATACTTGCCTTTTTTTCTAATTAATTGCAGAGTTAATCTTTTCTAATAATTATAAGTATAATTATTTTTAATCAATTTTATTTTTGTTAAAATAATGTATCCTTAAATAAATTCTAATCCAGGTGTTAAAACTTTAAGCTAAGCCTACTGGGAAGTTCAAAACCTACATTATTAAAAAAATAAAAACATAATGGGAATTTTAAATAGTTATTTTTTGCAGCTACTAAATTATTTTTATGCAGAATTAGCATGTTGTGTGGATTTTCTATAGTTGACCTCAGTAATGTAAGAACTTTTAGTAATTCCCAATTTATTTATTTACAATAAACTTCATTATCAATTTAATATTCTTCATGCCACAATATTAAAAATGTTAGAGACTTTATGCCCATTCAATTTTTGATAATAATCTTTAATATTTTCATAAATTTGCTTTAAAATTGAAAAAAAAGATTGAAAAAAACCTTATTATCCTTTATCAAGAGTTTTGAATTGTGAATCAGAGCATTGCAATAAAATGTTGAGAATAGTGGTTGTGAGATGTGTTATTATATTAGACAGGGGGTGTATAAAAATACTATGAAAAAGAATTTATTGCAACATGATTAATTTTTGATATATCCTTTCAATATTAAGAGCATTTGTAGTTTTTAAGAGTGAGTTTGAGTTGTCCTAAAACTTATTAAATGTTGCTTAGTTATTATTATTTTTACCACTATAGCTATTTTTATTATAGCATATATCATATATGAGAACCCTGAGCTTAGACCATGTCATTGTAGCATTTAAGTCCAGTATCTGTTTTTGGCTTGACTTATTATCAGTTCTTCCTCTTAGTAGAGTAGTTCATCATTCATTTTATAGGTTATAATATATATATATAATTAATCCCAGTGCATACCATTTTGACCTGGCTATTTTGAAATACGAAGTCTAATGTATTTATATATTAGTTCACAGAGGGCAGTATTGGATTTCTTAATCATGTGGGATGATTTAATTGCTTAATATATATATATATATGTGTGTGTGTGTGTGTGTGCATGCATAATAATACAAAATATTCCAATAATTACTCAAATATTTTTCATTTTAACCAAATATAAATAACCAGATATTATACGTATTTACAGTCTGATCACACACAAATGTGCATATTCTAATATTAAAATAAAATATTTTAGTTCTTTATTTAACTTAACATTACCAACCAAGTTATTATTGTTTCTGATGATTTTTAAATTGTGAACAAAGTTTTATAATGAAGAAACATTGCCTAACTTATTTGAAAGTCCACTTCAAAGTTCTTCTGTTTTTGTCCTCCACTGAAAAAATGTTAAATTCTTTTGCACATTTTAACTTATTTCTTAGCAAGCTGTCTTAATTTTATTCAAATGTTGTTTTCCTCCAGTTATTATAAAAAGTGTTTTCTTTTTTTAAAGAGTTTTTTAATATTAGTGAAATATTTCTTATGGTAGTTTTTTCACTCTTCAACACTATTTAATTAACATGTACAATAAATATGTATTTCCCTAATAGTTTACTTTTTTATTTGTGCTTTTATACATATACAAATAGCATATCTACAAAATATACTACTGGAATCTTAACACTAGGTTATATCTTCTATAGAGCATTTGCATTACATCTCTTAACTAACATACACACACACATATATATCACACACACACACACACACACACACATATATATATATATATATATATATATATATATATGATGCTGGTGTTCAACTTAGTTTATCTTTAATAATGTCCAAACTTTATCTTGGCAAGTGGTATTTTTTCCACGCTTAATTGGATGCAAAAACATGAAAAAGGTTTCTCACTTCTGCAGGAGCTCAAACATGATTAATATAGAGACAAATAATAAGTGCTTTTTCTTTTGTAGCTGATTTTATATTCTGTAGAACAGTTAAACAAAATCCATTATTTATTATGTAGAAATAATGGAATTTATAAATAGAATTAAAAGTCTAATATTTAATTAATAAAAATAAGATAATAATTAAATTCCCATTGTTCAAATTAACTTACATTTGGAACATTGGTTTATTGTTGTTTTCTTTTTCAAGGAGATCAACTGTTTTAATATCATGATCTCTATTTCCTATGAGGTTTGAAGATAATGGTTCAGTTCATTCCATGAGTGATTATAAGGATGTTTGGATGCTGTGGATTTTGAACAGTTTCCAAGTGTTTTCATAAAGGAATTTTGTTGATAGAATTTCATCTTATTTTTAAATCTTCTTAAGAGTACTGATCAATATTACCTTTGCATTCAGCGGTGGGATATTGAAGGTGATCTTGCATTTAGTTATCTACAGTGAGTATGTAATAAAGGTTGACATTCTTATGTGAATGAAGTTTTGGTCCTTCATGCAATCCTTAATAGATAGAATCCTATAATAGTTCATTGAGGTATTTTGGGCTATCATTTTACTGATATCAAGCCTGTATAAGATAGAATTGTATGCTCAAATGTTTTTTCCTATCTGTTACAGACAGGACAGGAAGGATCTATGTTTTTTTAAAAATCTTTTATAATGAAGGAAATAGTTTGGTGGAATTGAGTTCAAGTTAGCTTTAATTAAAAAATCTAAGAATTTTGGCTCCATCAATAAAAACTTGAATAGTGTAGTGATTTTGTGATTTGTTACTCTAAGACTTGGTCTTAATTGTGAAGGTTGGGAGTTCATTAATGAGTGGGTGGTCCAAATGGAGATTTTGGCATAAAAGCACTTGGAGAAGTTGCCATTGAATTTGTAAAGATGGGAGAGGATTCGGTCTATCCAAGAGAACTTACTAGAAGGAAATGTATGAGTGGGAATTATTGGTTCTGTTGTGAGCATGCTATCATATTTTTGTGTCAGGTTGACTACCACTGTGAGTGCTTTTTGACAGAATATTGCCTGAATGAAATGAAAAGACATTCCATTCAGTTTCCTATGGAATTGCATTTTTGCTGTGCTGATGGAAGAAGTGTGACTCTTTCAAAACTGTCACACATATAGCCTGTAAACTCTGGATATGAATGTGTTGGTGATGGTAATGAATTGAAGATAGTAGTGATTTTGGCCATTACTTTCATATTTAAAAGAGCCACCTTGCCCTGCAGAAATAAATAGACCTTCAAAAAGCACTGGATAAAGTGGTCAGCTTGTTCAATAATAGTATTTGGAACATTTTTAGTGATGGTGAGTTGAGACATATATAGGGAACCCCAAGAAATTATGAGGACTGGCAAGAAATTTAGAATGTATTCTCTTCCCATTTAATATTTCCACGTAGAAGACTTGCTGTGGTTAATGCATAGTTGAGATGAGCTAGAAAATTTGTCAAGTAAAAGGTAAAGTGGTTTAAGATACTTATATGATGGAAGGAATATTATGACTTCATTCATGTATGCAATGGAGGTTATGGATTTCTTGATTATTGGTATATAAATTCCTGAGAGAGAATATTTTATAGACTATAAAAAAGGGTCTATGTAGCATAAAAATAGCAATGCACTAAGCAGAGATCCTTGAAGTATGGAGCACATAGGCATGAATCCATCTGTGAAGGTTCCATTAAGTATGATGTGAATGAGTCTGTTATATAATAGGTTATCTAGTATTTGTATGATCTCTGAAGGAATGTTGCATTTTTCTAGAAGTTCAAGCAAGATGTTGAAATTTACTGTGTCAAAAGCCTCAGCTAAGTCAATCTGGACTGCATTCAGTTTTGATAGCCTATTAGATCTGATATAGTCAAGAAGAAATTTAACTTTTGTCAGGGCTGTAAGGGTTGATGAAACCTTTTCAGCATACTGATTTTTTGAAATGTTATGAATAATTTTGGATGCTATTTTCTCCTTAATGACCACTTCTATGATTTTGAAAAAGATAGGAGTCAATGAAATTGGACGTTCCTTATTTTTCTTAAGGAATGGCACCATGGTGATAGGATAAAGGTTAGGAATTACCCTTTTTTGTGTTGAAAGGTGTTTTATCATTTCTATTATGATTGGAATCACAATGTTGCCAAGATGGACAAGCATAAACTTAGGTATGGCATGCATAACCAGATGTATGTGTTCAGGAAGGGTTGCTAAGCTATTCTTTATGCCAATCTCCATGACACCATGTCAATATATAGGAAAAATGTCATTCCAAAAAAGTTCAATTCTGGGTTCACAATTTTGTAATCTTTCTTTAAAGGAAGATTGAATTTTATGTAGCATATAAATTTCAGTATAATTGGAACCATTGATGCTGATATTTGAGGGTATGGATTGTTTAGGTTTGTATCCCAATGCCCAATGGAGATATGCTCTAGTTCAAGAATGCTGACTAGGTGGGTATATTTTGGTATCTTTTAACTGTTATGTATTCCACAATGGCCAATTGTTTGGTCTCATATTGAAATTTAAAGCTAAGCAACCTCTCCAGCAGTTCATTGTCAAGGTTGAATGCATTGATTTTGTGAGAGATTTGTTCCAGTTCATTAAAAAGCATTGTAGGCCCTTTAGATCTTCTGGGATGTTGTACTATGAGTGACTGTAGAATTCCCACAAGAGAGAACCAAACTTCCTCTGGAGTCCTAGCAAGGATGTCAATTTTTGAAAAAGAATGTAGGCCTTGAAGAATACCACCTCACCACCTCAGTTGTAGAAGCATGAGCGAGGACTACTTTGGCATTGTTGGAGATTATTGTAGAGACGTTTTAAAGCTGCAGGTCTGTAACTATGGCATGGTGGTCTATAAAGGCTGTTGGTTGAAAAAATGCTTCAATACAGAAGTAAAATTCTGCTGTATAAAATAACAGGTCTATTAGGGAGTGATGAATTTTAATGAATAAAAATGCATTAGGAGAGAAATATTCTCTACCATCAAGAAATTCCCTGTTGAGGAGATGAATATATTTTTGCCAAATTTTTTATAGGATAAATTAAAATCTTCCATTAGAATAGCAGGGACATTGTTATTGGAAGTCAGCATATTTATAGTGTTGATGATTCTTAGGTGAACTTCTCTGTTATTGGGGGCATATACTTAAAATGAGTTTATGTTATTTGATCTATATTGTTAAGTTAAGAGCAATCAGATAGTTGTCTACATAAAGCACTTTACATTTATTGAGAAGGCACTTCTTGGTAATAAGCAGTCCAACTCCTCTAGCAGTGGAGCTATTGATGTCTAATTTTAAGTAACCAAGTTTACTAAGCACCATTTGGATATTATGGTTGGAGTGCTGATGGAATTTTGGTTTCTCCTAAGAATAAAATGTGAGGAGAAATAAAAGAAAAAATAAACCTAATGGCATACACACAAGTGAAGGTGGTTAGACCTCTCACATTGATCCCTACTATTCTGCATGGCAAGTTATCCATCAATTCTTACACCGCTTTGTGGGTAGATTAAGTTTGGAGAGGGAAGTTCAGAGCATTTAGGTGAGGGGAATATGTGAGCAGATGCAGGAGGTTGTAGCCTATTGGTAGGAAAATCTTCTGTATTAGTGTCTGTTGGCTTAGAAAAAGAGACCTGTGCATTAAAGTGTTTTCTTTTTCTTTTTTTATCTTGCAAAGTATTTGAGTTGTTGAAAAAATGATTCCTTATAATTTTGTTTAAGTTGGAATTGGTTGAATTAGTAGTTGTCTGTTCATCTTCCTCAGAACTGTTTTGTGTAAATTTAGTTGACTTTGTTTTCTCATTGTATAAGGTTTGTGTTATGTAATCCATATCTGTTTCTATCTAAGGATCAATATGTATGTCATTGGCTTCACCTAACATCAATGAATTCGGATTTGTGACATTTTGTGCTGGTTTTTGCATTTGTTTTGTCTTGGGGCTTGTGCTGGATAGCGCAAGTAAGTTAGAGTGTGATTGCTGTGCCTGGGGTGGCTTTGAGAAATATTCTTTGGTTTGTTTTGGGAATTATATGTATTTGGGCTTGTGATATTATTGTTTGAGTGTTTATCAAATGGTAAGTCCAGTTCAAGTTGCTGCCTTGTTTGGTTACTGTAACTGTTAAGAGAACCATTTAAATTAATTTGTGATGAGTTTTGAGAATTCGAGGTATGTTCTGTAAAGTTTTTGAATTAGGTTGAGTGGTTATTTTTTTTAATTCCAATTTTAAACAATTCTGAATTCTTCCATGGTGCGGATTTGCCCAGAATCATTGTCTGGAACAAAGTGTAAATTGGATGTATGTTGATTCTTTGCCTGACAGTTAGTTTGCTGCTGGCATTTGTGTGATCTATTTTTCTTATTGCCACAATAACTGCAGATTTAAGCTATACAGTCCTTTATGAGATGAGTGCAAAGCCTACAGTTGAAGCACTGTTGTCATACTCTGATAAATAAAAGAATAATTGGATCTCTGTTAAGTTAAATCATTGTTGGAATATCTGTTGGTTTGGAACTTTTATTTAAATGTATATTAAATGATGTGGTGTTTGATAGTATGTGTCCATCTGATTTTTCAATTGGGAGATATTTAAAATTAGAAATTTTGCCGAAATCAGAGAGAAGTTCTTGCAGTTGAATGACTTTGAGACCTATTACATAGTTTTTGATTTTACCCATAAGTGTTGAAGTTCTATTTAAATCTATATAAATGATAAACCTATTTTGGATATCTATATAAGTGATAAACCTATTTTGGATAATTTTGTACATGTTATGGAAGTTATTTCTATGCACCAATAAAGAAAATTCGATTGCTATGTAGTGATCATTAGAGTGAGTTAGAATTCAATGTTTTCCCTCACCAATGCTGTCTTTTTTAATGAGGCTACCTAGCACTTCGATTAAAAACTTATATAGCAAACATTTTCCATCTGATATCAGTCAACAAATTTTTTTTTCTTCTTGTTTGATTTTGATAGTGGATATGTTAACCTATGAAACATTGAACAGTGTTGCTATGATAATAGTAATATTGACATAAAAATTGCTTATTATTGTTAATTGTATAAGATTCTGAATTGACTTTATTCATTTTAAAATGGATAGGTGAATAACAAACCATGTAGTTTGGATGATAGTATTGTTCTTTTATTATATGTCTTTTTCTTACTGCATTCACCATAATAGATTATAAATAACACACCTAAATGTTTAATATCTCAAATATATTTGTTATTTTATTTGTATAAGATTATATTGAAAATATATGTGTGAAAATATATTTCCAATATAGTATAGTTAGAATTTATTATCAATTATATAAATTGTGTTAGAATGATAGTATTATAACTGAAACACACAGGCTAATTATATACCTGGGTCTATATATGTAATACATAAGATATATAAGCACAGACATACACATGCCCCACCACTCTTCACACTATCTCACAATACTGATACACTTGAACATATATATGTTGAAAAGATAAATAATCACGAATATAATTATTTCGTGCTAAACAAGCAATCATCAGTTGGTCCAGATTACTATCTCTACACATATATGCTATAAGTGCTCAGACATATATTAAGATAGCGAGTCTTCATACTTTAATGGACAGGCCCCAATCTAATCCAAACCCAAATTTTCAATCATCCATCCAATTGAAAATCTGATGATGGAGCTTCATTGTTCATTGTACATAATGATTTCAAAATGTTTATTTTATTTGTTGTCATTCTTGTATAATAAAATTTTTATTTAAGAAATGCTGGTTAACATTGGTTAAAGAATTAATTAAAGTTATTGCTTCAGTCATTCTGATGTCAATGGGAAAAGTTATAAACAGAGCTGAATAAAATGCTTTCTCTATCTTGGCTGCAATAGAAGTGAATATAAGTTTTTTTATGAAATGATTGTAACATGAATTGAATGATGGGATAAAAACAATAATGTCCATCCATTGTGAAAGAAGTGACTCTATCAAAATATGAAAATTAATTCATTGCATTTCAAAATACCATCAGAATGTTTCTTTGTTTTAAAAAATAAATATTACTTACTTTTCAGTGATGAAGTCTAAAAGCTAACATAAAATGTACATAAAGATTATGTTCATCTACTGATATAATGTTATGGGTTTGAAGCATTATTTATTCATGGGATAAAAAATGGTTCATATTCTGTAGCATGGATGAAACCAGCATCTGTTCATTTATGATGTTTTATGAACTGATTACTTGCTAAATGAAAATATATCTACATTTTATCATCATGGATATAAATTAGTGTTTGCACTCTTATAACCTTATATGGATCAAATATCTGCTGAATGAAAAGATAATTTGGATATTTGAAAAATATCAGAATTAACAAAACATGCTTCAAATCTTATAGTTTTTTGTGTTATTTCTACTTTTTCTGAAATAATAAAATATCATCAGATCATAGTTTAAGAAATAGGCATGGGAATTATGATACTATTTTTAGAAATATTTAAAAACTATTACTCAGATCATTTACTTATATTTAGCATTGTTTTTGCTATATTTTTTCCTTTATTTAAAATGTATAACATTTATTGATATAAATAGTAGGGCAATTTTAGATTAATTAATGATCTAATTATATACCTAAATATAAAATAGTTATGTTTTCCTAAGTTTGAATTTACATTTTGCAGTATAATTATTATTTTAATTTAAAATATTTTTTTTAATTTGATTATAAATTAACTTCAGGTATATCACTTGTATTAGGAGTTCAGAAGGATTAAATTGCAATAAGTATTTATTTTATTTTGTGTTCTTAAATTCATATTAATAAATAAATAGTTTCACATTTTTTATTTTAAATCATTATTATTAAAATGAATGTTATATTAAGCTAGTATATATTTATAAAGACTGTAATCTTATTCAGTTATAAAACTGGTAATAGTAATATATTTTATTCTGTTTAAAATTAGTGATTTTCTTTAATTATATTTAAAGTTTATTAGTGTGGATCATAAATTTAGTTTAAATGTTAAATTTTAATATTAATATTTGATTATGATAAACCTAACAATCTTTCATATGTTTTGGCCATTATAGCTTAAAATTTTAACACTTTAGCTTTAAATAAACTCAAAAGTAATTAAATATGATTTTTCCATAGCATTTGAATAAGCATCAAATAGGAATCTATTATTTATGTTATACATTGTTATGATTGGATATTGAAAAATGTAAGGTTATTTAATAGAATAACTCCATTTTGATCATCTTTTCATATGAAAAACAAAAAAGATATATGTTGAACTCTTATATTTCAGAAAGTATAAACATTCTTCAATATTTTTGTGTTACGTAAACGTGTTTATATTTAATATGCAAAATGTAGAGATTGTTGTGCAATCACCTATTTAAATATGAAGTTAATGTCAATTAAAAACCTACTGCTTATATCATAATCAAATTATATGCATATATTTTAAATGTTTATTTGCCATATATATATAAAACTTTAATTTATATCAATTGTTAATAAATTTTGAATTAATTTAAAACCAAAAAACTTACTTGGCTATATTCAATTTTATAATTTTACAACAAAAATTTATTGTTAATCATATTTGGATGAGACAATATTCACTAATAAATTATACCACATAATTTATTAAAACCAGTTTGAGTTCAGAAAACTAACTGCAGGATGGGTAAGAAAGTACATTTAGATATCATTTTTTGGATTGAATTTAATATTTATTATTAGATTAGGTATAGATTTTATACAGTAATATATTTAATTGATTTGACATTTTGAAATATTTAAGAAGTAATTAGAAGCTTGCTGTAATTGCTTTGTTGGTAATAATTAAGTTATATTAGGATAGAAATTATATATGAATTGATCTAATGATTGATGAAGGTACAAATATAATTGTTGAAAATGAATAAAGGTAGCTGCAATCATGTTGAAAATGAGTAAAGGTAGCTGCAATCAAACTTTTGCATCATTTATTTTAAATCATTATTGATTAAAATGAATTTTATATTAATCTAGTATATAGTTATAAACACTGTAATCTCATTCAGTTATAGAGCTTCTATTAGCAATATATCTTATTCTGTTAAAAATTGGTGATTTGCTTTAATTATATTTAAAGTTCATTAGTGTGGATCAGTAACTTAGTTTAAATATTAAATTTTAATCTTAATATTTGATTATAATAAATCTAATGATCTTTTATATGCATTGACAGTTATAATTTAAAGTTTTAACAATTTAGCTTTATTAAACTAAAGAGTAAAGAGATATGATTTGTTCATAGACATGTAAATAAGCATTAAAAAGGTATGTATCGTTTATTTTATATATTGCTATTGGATATTGAGAATCTTAAACTTATTTAACCTTTCCATAGTTTTTTTTTAAAAAAAAAGGCCCAAATTGTACCTTTATACAATTACAGATATATGCATATATGCTATCACGTAACTCAAAATATATGAAAAAGAAATGCTAATTTTATTTATTGAATTATAAATATATATAAATCAAAATTTTTGGGTCATATACATTCTAAATTGTAAATTATATTTTATATGAAAGAAAATCATATTTATATATTTTTTGTCCAAAAAACCCGATGGATATAATGAAAAAATGAATATATATATATATGCTATCACGTGACTCAAAATATATGAAACACAAATGCTGTTTATTTTATTATTAAAAATACATTATTATAAAAATATATATGAATCAAGTTTTGATTCACATACTTTCTAAAACCTAAAATATTTTGTAAAAAAATATAATAGATATTCAAAAATTTATAGATAAGCAAACATAACGTGATGTTGAAAATTTTCAAGACAAAACAACATTGTATATTTTCAAAATCTACATTATTTTCATAGAAATATTTTTTAAAAAAGAAAAATAAATCATAAATGATTATTATAACTTACCAATTGAAAGAATAATGCAAATTATTAAAAAAAATTGAAAATTATTTTGCAGATTAGCAAAGATGAACATCTTTTCTCTTATGGGGCTACAAATTACCATCCATGGAAAAATGAATAAATTCATTAATTATAACTGCCATCTATGTGAAACTTTACAAACTAATGCCTGAATCATATACGCAGGTAGTAAAATCGAAAAAACGAAAATATTCAGACAAATCTGCTAACAGTTGTAAAAGGAAATTCAAAACACAATATTGCATTGAGTACTAATGCCACAGGTGGCACTTTGTCTGCAGCAAGGTGTTGAACTCTATCTAAGGGTTAATAGAATAATTTTATTTTGTTTCATATTAGGTTGGTGAAAGTGGATGGATATGTTGTATTGATTAATTTTGTATTATTATTAAGTATTTAATCTTATTATAATTGACTTAGACCATAAGAGTATATTGATATTAGCAAAATAGTCTAATTGATTTTAATGTTATATTTGATTTTATTTGTTGTAATTAAAAATCAATTATATATATATATATATATATATTCATGCAGTCAATCTTAGCTTAAGACTGAGCTTCATGGTTCTATCCACTTACCAAGTACTAATGTATGTTTGAATCGTATGTCCCACCCCACTTTTTTAGTCATGTATGTATATTTCATATATATTTCTGAGCAGGCACCTAAAAGTTATAAATTTTAGCTTTTCAATATTTTTTTTTATTAAATTTTTTTTTCTTCACATTAATATAATTTTTTTTTAAATTAAAGTATATTTTTGTAAAATCCAAGATGGAAGATGCAACCATTAATTGTCCAAAAGTAATTAAAGGGCTGGAAGCATAATATTGTTTTAATCTTGGGAAGAAATTTTTAATTAAAGTTTTACTGCAAATAAAATGAGGAATAAGATTAATATATTTTAGTTTTGTATAAACATTTTTGTCAAATCTATTTCCAATCAGGAAATAGATTTGAATATATTTGAATATATTTTTGGAACATTATCTAAGGATTGCAACTCCAAAAAAAATAAACACTGAAATATAAGTTTGTTAGGACAGAGATTAAATTTTGGGCTGAAAATAAGATTTTGAAAGAATTTCACAAATACCTGAGTGAGGTATAAAATGGGATGATTTTAAACACCAAGGGTTAGCTACTATTGAGAGAACTGTGCAGTTAACAGAATCCACACTGGTTTGCAATTTAAAAATGCTTGAGTAGAAAGCCCATTACCTTTCTGACTCTTATGGGCCTTTTTCAGTTGCTATACCATCCTGCCCTAAGAATGAAGTAAAATCTCAACCTGAGAACTTTGGAATGCTGAATAGAAGCTTGCTGTTACCTAAGAACTTGCATGGATCATTTCAATTGCCCTACAAGCTGATTTTTATAAATGGAATCTTAAGAAATTGTGCAAGGTAATTATCTAGACTCATCAAAATTTCTCTCATGATTGATTTAATGTTGTATCTTTATACTATGTAAAAATGTGGTTTGCTTTCAAATAACTTCTATAAATCTAATTGTCTCTTATATGTTCTAGCTTTCTTCAACTTTGGTATGGCCATTTATTTATATGTATTTATTACTTGATTTCATATATTTGTTTTAGTTATTATTAATATGCCAATCTCAAGCAATCTGATGAGCTGAATTTCTCAAAATCTTTCCTTTTTTTAGATAAATCTCCATAAATTAAAGTTATTAATGTCTCCTTAAAATATAATGTATGATTAATTAATATGCTTGCCAGATTGTTTTTATGAATCAACATTTTATGTTGGTTTTTATTATAAAAATTATTTGTGCAACTTCAAATAGAATGAAATAATTGTACACAGGGTAAACCCATTACTTAAGCTAATTAATGCTTTGAGATCATTTAAAAAATTATTTATTTAAATTTTGAAAGGATGACCTATTAGTTGTTTTTTATACATCTGCTTGTTTCTTTTATTTTCCATTCTCTTAAAATATCAAATGCTTAAATATTCTAATTATTATCAAAGTCCATGAAGGTGGGATTAAATTATTTTAAATAGCAGAAAAGGAGGAAGTAAAATTGTAAGGTATTGTTTTTATTATTAAAGGAAATCTGTCTCTCTCTCTCTCTCTCTATATATATATATATATATATTATAACTGCATAGTGTATTATTTGTATAAATTATGGCATTCAAACAGGGATCAATTATTTTTAAAGCAGTAAATTCTTTTCAATGTCATTAGTGAGATTTATCCATATTGCAATACTGACATATGGCTCATCTTCATAAATATATATATACGTGCTTCTAATCTGGGGTTGTGACAGGATCAAACCCATAAATTTTTTTTTATGTTTTGTCCCATGGATTTGAGCTTCCCAGGATATTTTCCATATAAAAAGGCCTATGCACATTCGTGATTTTAGTAAAGCCTGGGTTGTGCCAGATTTAATCTCATCTCTCTAAGCACTTTCCTAAAAGAGGGTCTTGGATTTTGTTTTCATCCAGAAGCATGGCCTTACCTTTGATTTCTCTGCCATTATGTCAGTACCACTATTTCTTATTATTATTTAATTTGCTTTATGACCTAGTTTTAATGCCGTAATATTAAAATTGTACTCTGCTTGAATATATATATATAATGCTGAGTATCACTAGTTTTAGTAATTAATAATGTTATTTCAGTATTATTATACAATCCCACAATCGTAATTTATTATTTCTGTATTTAAGAGTATATGCCTGGGAGAAAATAAAGCATTCTTCTTACCTGTTAATTAAAAAAATTTTCAATAAATAGTTTGTCATATAATCAAACATAATTTTTCAAATGTATTTTATTTATTTTCACGACTTCAATGGTGTAAAAATAGTTTCTCTTATATATGTAATGAATCTCAGAATGCTCCCTGAAATAATATGATAGTCACCATGTTTCAGAACCATAAAACAAAGTGTTAATAGCAATATTATGTAATCTTTTTAATAAATGACTGGCATCTTAATGCCATACCCACCAAAGATGTGTGTTAAATTATAATACTATTTAGTTAATAAAAGAGCATATGAGAATCCTTAATGTGAATTTCAATGTGTAATTATCTACTATTTTGTAAACCACTCATTCACATACACATTAATGTATATAAATAATTTGTCATGTTATTAAACTGTTTTATTATCTAACTTGGTTGAGTAGTTCAAATTTTTGTTTCTCCACTTCCACACATACAACCATGTGTATGCATATTTTAGTTTAGTTATAATGTAGTTAATATTAAGTCTCATTGTCTTCTCTGTTCTGCTCGTGGGCCGGATTTTAGAATAAATTCTCATGTGCCATCATTATATGATACTCATTGGGTGTTTGATCTGGGTCTTAGGAAGTGGGTTCAAATCTAGGTTAGTCATTGAGCTAAATCTCAGGCTTGACTGGGTTTGAAGTACATTTTTTTAAATTTCAGCTCATGTTAGATGGATCAACATATTTGACCAGTATATAGGATTTTTTTCCAGAGCTTCACTTCCCAATGTGGAACATCAATATATAAATCCACATACCTGAGTCATATATAGTTTTTTTTGTCATTCAGATATATATGAAAAATGTTTAAATAATTCATAAATCATTGATCACTCTGTGTTGGCTGGCACCCTTAATAAAAAGAAATTTTGCCAATCAATAGTAGAAACAAATAATAAAAACTTTGGAAGTGGACAATTTGAACTCATAAAAGATTATTGAGAGCAAAAATTTTATTTTGACTTGATGCTATAATGATTCCATGTATAAAATTTTAAACATGTAATAACCAGACTATAAGTTTTCTTTTCAGATGCAGAGGTGTGACCAATAGTAACCAAAAAGAGAAATGGATAAATTAGTATAATATGGATAAAATATTAAATAAAATCTTAAATAAACTGTTTTTCCAGCAAGCAAAAAGTAAATTTTCAGCAAAGCTATAGTTGAGCACAGATATATAGACAATAGCAGTGATTGGTTAGGCAGAAAATGATAAAAAAAAAGAAAAAAATATCAGATAACACTAGGTCAACATAAAAAAAAATGTACACAAAAAATTAAAATTGATTTTTTTTTCATTGTTTCTTTTTGGTCGTCACCTGAAAACTCATAGTGAAGACATTTTTTTAAATATAATTTATTTGTTTCTTTCATTATAAGTGGGGCAGTATGAAGCAGTCAATCTTAGCTTAAGATTGAGCTTCATGGTTTTATCCGCTTACCAAGTACTATTTTATGTTAAAACCTTACATCCCATCTTGCTCATTTAGTCATGTTTATATATTTCATATATATTTCTGAAAAGCATGCCTAAAAATGATAAATTTTAGCTTTCAATATTTTTTTTATTATTAATTTTTTTTCTTCTTCACATTAAAATACATAGGTGTGGCTCAGATATATATATATATATATATATATATATATATATATAAATAATATTATACCCGGTACAATATATATATATATATATTACAGGAGCAAATATACTAACAAAATATTAATTTTTAAATATTTTATAAAACTTTTTCTTTTTAAATTATTTTTTAAATTAAACTATATTTTTGTAAAATCCAAGATTGTCCAAAAATAATTAAAGGGGTGGAAACATAATATTGTTTTAATCTTGGGAAATAATTTTTAATTAAAGTTTTACTGCAAATAAAATAGGGAATAAGATTAATTTATTTTACTTTTGTTATAAACATTTTTGTCGAATCTATTTCCAATCTGGAAATAGATTTGAATATACTTTTGGAACATTATTTAATAATTGCATCTCCAAAAAACAATAGACACAGAAATGTAAGAATTTGTTAGACCAGAGATTAGATTTTGGGCTAGAAATAAAAAATTAAAAGCATTCCACAAATACCTGAGTAGGGTATAAAATGGGCTGATTTTAAACACCAAGGGTGAGCTACTATTGAGAGAACTGTGCAGATAACAGAATCCATGCTGGTTGGAAATTTAAAAATGATGATTGAGTAGAAATCCCATCATCTTTCTGATCCTTGTGGGTCTTCATCCACTTCCATACCATCCTGCCTTAAGAAAGAAGTAAAAGTCCAATGTGAGAACTTTGGAATGCTGAATAGAAGCTTGCTGTTATCTAAGAACTTGCATGGATCCATTCAATTGTCCTGACAAGCTGACTTTTGAAAATGGACTCTTAAGAAATTGTGCAAGATAATTATCTTCATACTGCATGAAAGTAAATCTAGACTAACTAATTTCATCAATATTTCTTTCACGACTGATTTAACTTATACTATGTAAAAATGTGGTTAACTCTCAAAATAACTTTTATAAATCTAATTCTCTCTCATATGCTCTAACTTTTTTTAACTTCAGTGTGTTCATTTATTTATATGTATTTATTACTTGATTTCATATATTTGCTTTAGCCATTATTAATATTCCAATCTCAAGCACTCTGACGATCTGAATTTCTCAGAATCTTTCCTCTTTTTTAGTTAAACCTCCATGATTTAAGATTATTAATGTCCCCTTAAAATATAATGTATGGTTAATTAATGCGCTTACCAGGTTGTTCTTACAAATCAACATTTTATGTTGGTTTTTATTATAAAAATTGTTATTTGTGCAACTCCAAATAGAATGAAGTAATTGTACATGGGGTAAATCCATTACTTAAGCTAATTCACACTTTGAAATTTTTTAAAATATTTATTTAAATTCTGAAAGGGTGACATATTAGTTGTTTTTTATGCAACTGCTAGTTTCTTTTATTTTTCATACTCTTAAAATATCAAATGTTTAAATATTCTAGTTATTATCAAAGTCCATGAAGGTAAGATTGAATTATTTTAAATAGCAGAAAAGGAGGAGGTAAAATTTTAAGGTATTTATTTATTATTAAAGGAAATCTTTCTATATATATTATAACTGCATAGCATATTATTTGTATAAATTATGGCATGCAAACTGGGGTCATTTATTTTTAAAGCAGTAAATTGTATTCAATGTGCTTAGTGATATTTATCCATATTGCAATAATGACATTTGGCTCATCTTTATAAATATATATATGTGCTTCTAATGTCGGTGTTGCAACAGGATCGAACCCATAGATTTCTCCTTCTATCCTGTCCCATGGATAGTTGAGCTTCTCAGGATCTTTTCCATTTAAAAAGACCTCTGCACATTGGTGATTCCAGTAAAATCTGGGCCATGCCAGATGACCTTATCTTTGATTTCTATGCCATCATGTCAGTACTGCAATTTCTTCACATTATTATTTTATTTGCTTTATGACCTAGTTTTAATGCTGTAATATTAAAATTGCACTGTGTTTATATATATATATATATTTATATAAAATGCTGAGTATCATTAATTTTATTAATTAATAATGTTATTTCAGTCTTATTATACAATCCCACCATTGTAATTTGTTATTTCTGTATTTAAGAATATATGCCTTGAGAAAATAAAGCGTTCTTTTTACCAATGTTAATTAATCTTCAACCATCTCTTACGAAGCTCCTCGTCGACATTTGACGTCACTCTAACTCTGCCAGTTCTTATGCTAAAAAATTCGTTTGATAGGTTTTGAATAGATTTTTAAAAGTTCTGTAAGATGGTGCCCTCTTCCGATTTATTTTACAAGTAAAAAATAAAAAAAAACGCATTTAAACCTAAACAAAGAAAGAACATCGTTTGTAATTGGTTGTTAGTGAGCTCTCAGCCGAAAAAGACATTCTGATTGGCTGGAAAGAACAAAGAAACCGCCTGATCAAAGAAAATAAAGAAAAATGCTGAGATTTTCATTTCGAATGCAATTTTAAGTATTAAAAAAATATAATTTCAGAAATTAAACTAGTTTTTAAAAAAAAAAACTAAAAAAACAAAATTATTTTCGAAAAATATTGAAGATTTTAGTAAAAATATTAAAGAAATATTTAAAAGAAATATTTACTTTTCTATAACGTAAAAGTTGATCTTTTTGTTTATATTATAGCTTTTATGTTGCCGAAATTGAATATTTTAGAATAAATAAATAGCAATTTATTTTTGAAAGAACTTTCATTCTCTTCATAACCTAAAAAATTAGTAATATACTTTTTATAAACGTATCAGAGTTGAATTTAATATTATAGGCGAATATGTTTTAACAATAGGCTTTGTCTTCAGTTTGTGAGTTGGCCAATAAAAAGATTTGATTTTTACCTCATACAACCAATAATATAATTAGTGGTTTAAGGGTTAAAAGAATTTTCAATAGTTTGTCATATAATCAAACATAATTTTTCAAATATATTTTATTTATTTTCACGATTTCAATGGTGTAAAAATAGTTTCTCTTATATATGTAATGAATCTTGGAACACTCCCCTAAATAATACTCTAATCTCCCTGTTTCAGAACAGGAAACCAAAGCGTTAATAGAAATATTATGTAATTTTTTTAATAAATGATTGGCATCTTAATACAATGCCTACCAAAGATGTGTGTTAAATTATATATACTATTTAGTTAATAAAAGAACATATGAGAACCCTTAGCATGAATTTCAATATGTAATTGTTTACCATTTGGTAGACTGCTCATTCACACATCCATTAATGTATATAAATAATTTGGCATGTTATTAAACTGTTTTATCTAACTTTTTGAGTAGTTGAATTTTTGTTTCCACTTTCACATGTACAACCATGTGTATGCATATTTTAGTTTAGTTATTCTGTAGTTAATATTAAATCTCATTGTCTTCTTCACCCTACTAGTGGGCCAGATTTTAGAAGAAATTCTCATGTCCATCATTATATGTTATTTATTAGGTGTTTGATCTGGGGCTTAGGAAGTGGGTTCGAATTCAGGTTGGTCCCTGATCTAAATCTTAGGTTTGACTGAGTTTGAAGTACACTTTTTGAGTTCCAGCTCATGTTAGATAAATCAATTTTGACCAGTACAATATATTGTTAGATATCACTGATATTGTAAACTTGTAAGGCAGATTAAGATTATTATTTTATTCATCCATGATTTGTTTAAATATAAATAGAAATAATGTTTGATTTTTGATACAAGTTTGTAGTATTATAAATAGTGTGTTGATTTGCGAGGAATATGTATCTGTGTAATTTTTTGTCAATGTTTTCATTCTATTATAAATCATTTATATAATAGGCATATACTGTTATTTATAAGATAGTGATATTCAGTTTTATTACTTTATTTTTAATCTATTGCAAATAATGCTTATATTTTAGGATGGTTTGAAATAATAAAATTACCAAAGCCTTAATAGCAAAAAATAAAATTACAAAGAAATCAAGTCAGATATCACATGACCTAATTTAAACAAGCTTGTAATACAAATGTTATATAAAGAGGTCACAAATAAGCTCTTAACAAGCTTTGCAGAATATCCCTAACTCCAGACCAGTTTCTGCTACTGGATTTTTCAGCTATTAATATATGGTCTATCTGAACTTAGTTCAGTCCCATATGGCTATTTAAGTTAAATAGCTGGATTGGAAGTTATATGGATGTCTGAAAATTTCAGATTTTCTACTTAATAGCTATCCATCAAATAAAGTGCTGGGCTTGTCCTAGTATTTTTAATCTAATGTTTAAATATTCTAGCACATCAATGAAGAAGCCAGTAGCAGAAAACAGTCTGGGGTAGAAATATTCTGCAAAGCTTGTTAAGAGCTTATTTTCGAGCTCTTTATATAACATTAACAATGATTTTGCTTGTTTTCTCTTCATTCTAAATGTTATTTAAATCGGTGGGGTTATAATAAAGATTATTATCATTGTTTTATTGATTTAAGTGCTAGAATGTTATTCATTGATTGATGTTCACTTTAGATTGGTTTATTATTTTCATTCTGTTACAAATAATACAATTCATGGGCATTAATAAATTAGGATTGTTTTGCCTTTGTTCATATTTTTATCTTGTTACAAATGTTGATCATTAATTGTGCTATGACTTCAGATACAGTATGACCCACAATTTTTTTTGTTATAAATGACATTCAACTTCAGAGTATATATTTATTCAGTTACAAATTGTGACCAATGATTGGGCTATGACTCCTAAATTTGTGAGCCATTAAAAGAAGTGCATATACACATTTTTATTTTGTTGCAAATGGTGACATAATTTGTGGGACCTATCAAACCAGCACCATTTTTTCATGACATATATATTGTAACATTTTGTCCATCTGACTAGGTCTCTGTTACACATATAATGCGTGGGTCGATCAAATTATGTCAAAATAATAAAGTTTCATTTATATTTCTAAAAACATAACTATATTTCCTGATCAACTCTACCTAGTAATTGTTATGATTTATGCTATCGATGAAATCAGCTTTTATTTCTTTTATAAGGGTGTCAAGATTCATATAAGAATCTGCTGAAATCTGTCACATCACATCTCGCAAATTAAAAAGAAAAATGTTTTTAAAAGAATCGGTATTATATTATACCATAACTAGAATTATTTTCTAGATATTATTATTCCTGGAGCTTCTTCAACACATATTGGCAAAGGTAAATTATATTTTCAAATCTCACTAAACTAATATTAATAAATTTAATAATAAACATTAATAACTATTATTAATAATGTACAAATGAAAAGTTGATACTAGAAATAAATATCTTTATTCTAACAAATTAAAATGTTAAAGATAAATTATGAATTAAATAAAACTGGAGAGAACACATGGTAATCCAGACGTGAATCCATTAATAAAAAATAACAGTTAAACAATTAATTAAAGTTCTTGGGTAAACAAGAGACTCTTGAACAATAAAATTAAAATCTATATTGGGATCCTATTACAAGCATATTTTTAAGAATTGTTTGAAAATGCTTAATTTTGTCACAATCAGGAATGGTTAATCTTAACTTACTGGTAAGTTTAGTGAGTTGATGAAGCTTGTATATTACTATGCATAGTTTTTTTTTTGTGGGAGAATGAGCTCGGTCATCTGTTATAAGTTGATCTTATGGTCTATTTTACTGATCGGTCATGAAAGCTTTTCTGGTGTCCATCTTCAGGGACGATGTCAGCAAAAGCTCTGGCCCACTCCAACACACAAAATCATTTCAGTGTAGAGTGATCCTTGATATATTCTTGTTATCCAGGACCAACCATAGGAAAAACAGACAAAACAAGATATTGATCAAATTGGTCTCTTTCTTTTTATACTCGAGATCCAGTTTTCAGACTTCTGCGCATACCTTTTGTTTATCAAAAATATAAGTTGATAATCTTGTTCATTCTTTATAAAATTTACATTACAAAGTCTTTATTTTTTGGCATAATTCTGTCATCTTTAATTAGCTAAAAATACTTTTCTTTTAGCTTATCTGGATTGGTAATTTGTGTGTCTTTTGTTCTCTCCAATTTTTATTTTTATTTTTAATCAGATAAAAAAAAAATATGAACGACAATTTTAACTTTCATTGTACATTTTAACAAAAATTATACTAATAAAAAAAAAATCTAAATTTACTTTTTTTTAGCTTTTACCAAATGCCAATATATTTGTACCATATATAAATAAATGCTACAATATATATAATATTTTAACACTGAGAAATACATAACATTCAAAATGATTAAAACTCAGGAAATGTCTATATAAGAGTAAAGTTTCCTAATCAAAATTTACATAATTTATTATGGTTAGAAGACATAGACATGCTGTTATATACTTTATGCTTGAGATTTAATCACTTTATTAAATATATATAAATATGAGGAGGGATCCAGAAATAATCAGAATCACATATTTCCTACAGGGATTTATCTGCATCAATCTGCCAAATGACGTCATCATGTAAAATCATGGAGCCATGTAGAAATTTTTTTTGTAAAGTGCGTTTTGCATATTTGTCAATTTTTTTTTTTATAATAGTCGAAAAATTCAATTGCAGAAAATAACAAGGAAAAAAGTTGTAATGCTCGAAAGAGATTATAAGCAAGCCAATATCATAAAAACAGAAGTTTATAATTTAAAAAAAAAATACTAAGACAGAAAACACATTCAAAACTGCCTTCAAGTCAAACAATCTCCTACTTAGAATTTTTTGCTTGTTTTGGGATCCAAATAATGTTTATGCCAGTTTGTTTTATACATAATTAACAATCTAATTTTCTAGTTGTCTGTACAATAATATCTTCAGAGTTTTGTTAAACTAATAATTTTAATTAATTATTTCTATACCAAAAAACCCTGCATATAATAATTTATAATTAAAAAAAGCTGAAAGTGATAACACATCATAATAATGTCCAAAACATTTCAAAATCTCACTATACAGTTATAATATTCAGAACTTATAATCATGCATTCAATTTATCATTAAAAAATCCCATTGGATAATGTAATATTCAATAATATTCATGCTGAATCTCAAAACAAAAAATCCTAAAAGAAATTAAATAAAAAAACAATAACTAAATGTCAAAGTGGTAATTTATAATCTTATAAGAATAATATTTATTTTTAATCATTTGAAAATCTGTTAGTTAACAGTAATATTATGTATGTATGTGAGCCAAACAATAAATTTACCAATTTAAAATATTTTTTGTTTTAGCGATTTTGTCTTTCTAATAGTTATTAGCAATCAAAAACAGGGAATATTAATTCCAAAAATACACAGAGAGAAACAGTTAATAAATATTGCATCCTAAATGTACTTTAGTACTTACAAAAAGTGCAGTCAAAAACAGGCGAATATTAATTCCCCAAACACTGAGAGAAAATAATTTATTGTAAATGCATTTGTGATATATTATCTATAAGCTCATTGTTTCTGGAATTAATATTCCCTGTTTTTGATTACATTTTTATGATCGTTTTTTTTAAATATTAGTAGTAAATCCTACATTGCAATTTTCATTATTGAATATTACCTATAATAAAATAAAAAGAATTTGTACTTTTTTTTATTTTTATATTTATGTTTAATTTTAATATTCTTTTTATACAATTTTAGACTTATCTTACTTTAAAAAGAATAGCAATTCTATAATTGTCTGCATTGCTATTTGGGAAGTACTGTTTTTCTATATCTTACAGTTCATTTTCCCGTTCTACTTGTATATTATTTCTGTAATGTAAAATGTCTCAAATTCAGGTTTCGCACCCAGAAATTGTCATTTACAACTTGGACAAATTACTATAAAAGAGGTATTCTTATTATTTATATTAGATGCCTTCAAGATTACATTGACTTCTAATGTTATAAAATTTCTCCATGAAATCTATCATCTATTTTATTTTTTAATTTGTTCAGAGATGATGATGATAAAGTTCTTTCATATCATTATTTACTAGCAACAAATACATTCCTAATAAATTAGATAAAATAAGTTTCAAATGGACGAGGTAGTTTCAGAAAAGATAAAAAAATCGGAGACATTGTTGATCTATTTTGGACAATAGAAATAGCCTTTGAATATAAAAAAAAATATTGATTTGATATTAATTTGGTGAGACATTGCTTTATTAATTATCTTCAGTTACGACCGTCAACAACCTTGAGTTGATTGAAAAATTTTTAAAATTGAACAACATTGAGTTACTCAAGATTATATACCAATAGAAGATAGAATTACACAAACGTAACGTTTGTGTGTGCGCATGTTTATGCTACACTAGTTAAACTCATTGATAATTAATTCTGTATCAGCGCTTTAATAATTCACACTTTTACCTATAAATGTAGGTGTACATATGAACTAAATATATAATGATACGCATAGATGATGATTTGATATATAAAACTTTTTAAATAATTTTTGATAACAGCAGTTGTTAAAATCAATTTTTACAAAAAACGATATTGTTTTCTTACTTTTTTTTTTTTTCAAGTAATATCCTCGATGCTTTCTTTCTAAAAGTTCAAGTTCTTTGTTTTTGAAATATATATTAATGATTTTAAATGAAAAATAATGGCTTGTTTCCTTATTTTATCAAAAAAAAATTAAGGTAAAAATTACATGAATGGCCAACCACTGAGAAGTAAATGAGAGAGTCCCCTCTGAGAATACTTCAACCAATCAGATGAATTCAATTAGCAATCAAGGCTGCTATAATCCAAATTGAGCAATTAGCTAATTAATGTTAACAATATTTCTTTCAGAATTAATTTTTTGCAGTCTTTTATTTAGAACACCTTATTTCCTTTCTCCTCAAGGCCTGAAATGATGCCTGATGGAGATGAAAGAGATATATGACAAAGACAATATGGCAGACGGACTGAGCTATACGCTTTGGGAATATTTGATTACAGTCATCACAGTTTAAAGCTTATATAAAAAGGATATTTATTATTCGTTTATACATAAAACTAACTTAAAATAAAGCTATGCAACTAACAATAAGTCAATTCAAAAATATTATATAGTATTTATTTATTACATACATTTATAATTGCTGTTTACTTTATATGTATATTAAATTCACTGTACAAAAGCGAATTGCATTAATTCGGCAATAAAGTTATAACCAAGTTATCACTTGGTTTGATCATCATCAGTAATAATTTATCATTGCCTGCCATCTGTAGCATGATTTATTGTAGTATTAGAATTTTATAGATGAATCATAAACATTAATGAGGTCACATCATTAAAATATATTTATATTTATTAAATGTATAGTTATGGTACATATATATGCATACATTTCCACTAAATCAGAATTTCTAAGAGTTATGCAACTCTAAGACATTTTTAGAATAAACTTCTCCAACATTGGCAATTTTGTTTTTTAATTCATAAATTTGAATTAAAATGATTTTATAACAATATTAATATTAAAAAAGTATTAATTTTAAATTCTTGAGTTTGTGTAAGTTGAATCACTTCACATTTGTTCTAATTTTATGTTGTCATACAAATTTTCTATATGTTTCAATACAATCCGCTGGTAGTATGCTAAAATAAAATAAAATAAAAAACTTTTTTGTTGTGGTAGATATATTTCTACATTCTATTTATTATTCTAAGTTTTAATCTTTCAAATCTAATCACCAAATCAGTTTTTGTTGATGCTGCAATAAGTCCAGCTCACTTGCAGTTATTCTTTAACTTTAATATAAGAGCTTTGTAATTATTTGATAGTATAAACAATCTAAAATATATATTGATTGTTAATACTAGATATTAATGTCATTTGGGAAAAAAGTAATATAAATTCAATGATTATGTTTTTAAGTGAAGGGGTTTGCTCAACTTACCTCATGCTCCAATTGATTTGGTGCAGAGTATAGGATGGTACTGTTATGCAATGGGTTTTAATTATTTTTCAGTTTTTTTATTGCTATTTATGGACATTTTGTGTTAAAAATGTCAATAAACATATATATATATATTGGTTTTTTATTTACAAAAAAGTCAGAATATGTTATTAGTTTACAGAGCAAAATACAGAGCTTCTAAGGAAAATAAGATGAAAAATGCCTGACAAAACTAGAGATCATTGATTGGTCGATTTTTTTGAATATGAATGTTAAGAATCTCATATTCTATTCTCTTCAACTATGAAGAAAAAAATAACATTATAAATAATTAAATACATTTTTATAAAATATTTTTATCAAATTTATTAAAAAAGAAATATTTTCATGTTGACACTCTTAGATTTATTTGAATTTTATTTTATTTATAAAAATACAAGTTAAGAAACTTGAAATAACATTAAACTGTAAGCAATGTGTTTTACAGTCTTGACACTGTGTCAACAGCTATTAAACATGGTAGTTCTAAATTTTTGTGATAATTTAATAAATATAAAAATATAATTTTCAATTTCTGAAAAACATTTCATTGATTTGTTATGATTTTATAATAATTCATCCACATTTAAAAGTTGGAATTCATTTAACAAATATTTTGTTAATTTTTTTTTTTTACAATAATGATAAAAAACCCAATAAAAGCAATGTCATTGTTCTCATTATATATATGTTTTATATTTAGAATGTTTAAATATCATTTTTTAGAATTTTTTGTTTGTGAACTTAATTTTGTAGTCTATCAAGCCACATTTATTGGTTTAAAATATTAAATACAGGTTTTGAAATTGAAATTAAAATATTGAACTATTAACTCAAATTTTCACTTGGGTTAGGCAGATAAATATTGACATTTGAGAGAGTTAACATTGTAATCATAATTAGTCATTTCACTTGCATAATCATTTTTATTAAAATCTACAAATTGAAAATTGTGAGTTACCAATAGTTTGTTTACTTATTTATTTTTATAAAAAAAATAAAATATTTCTGTTTTTGGTAAGTATATAGTGTTTTCATAGAGATTTTATTTGACAGCATTATTTTTCTTTTAACATTAATTTCATTAATTGAATATATTCTTTACTGCTAATAAAAATTTGGTGTAGAGTTATATATCACTAGTTAAAAACCATTTTAAAGCCTGAAGGCTAAAATACAACTTTTTGTTTTATTATTTGTTTTATATATTTATTCCTTATTTATATACAAAGTTGTAATATTATTCTTAACATGAATTTCATTTATTGAAGTTTTTTTTTTCATGTGTCATAGCATCAGCTGGGAAGCAAACCCACTAACCTGGGACAACTGCTTGTAGATTTATTTATTAAAATAAAAAGCATGAAAATGATTACCAATTTAAGTTTTTTGAAGACAGTGCACATTTAAATGATTAATATTTTTCAAATATTTTAATTCAGGTTTTCCATTATTAAAATTATTTCCTTTTTTTAAAAAAAATTAAGTAAAAATTAGAGATAGAATGCATTAATCATTACAATATAAATATCTACATAGTAAAGAAAGAAAATTACTCATGTTGTAATATGAACACTTGCGAAGATTGGTGAGAGATGATGATAAAAGTAAAAACTAAAAATAATTGAAAACTTTTGAATAAATCTGTTTTCAATCTAAAACTCTAATATTTACTCATTTAGAAAATAAATATAAAAAATATATTAAAACAAAATTGAAATAAAAATTGAATGTGAAAAAATATTTATATTTTTACATAAGTATTATTACTTCATAATTCACAGTAATTTTAAGCTGGAGTATTTGTTATAAGAGTTTCTCATGCACTATGGTGTCTAATGAATTATTTATTTCTGCAGTTTAATTTTCACTATCCACTTTCATGCCAGATAGGGACTGGTTTCTATCCACTTTTAATAGCTTGCAGAGAAATGTAATAAACATATGACTAAAGACATGTAAAAAAATCTATTAACCCAGAAGCAGATTTCATGCTGAACAAGTAATTATCAGTTGGCCGAGACCCCACAATCTTCTACACATATCATTATTTAATATATATATATATATTGTAACGATCCGGAGAATGCGCTTAACGTAAACTGCACTACGGGGCGCCATCTAGGCATTTGAACCTAGAAAAATTTATAAAGTAGGCAGATACGTAAGTCAAAAAAAAATAAATTTTTTTTTTCCTTTTTTAAATTTTGATTCCGGTCGTTAGCCCATGTCACTAGCTCAGTGGAATAGCAGAGATTTAATAAGATAATCTAAGAGTATATATAAAAAAAAGGAATAAAATAAGCCACTGCCAGTAATTAACATACAAACTTTATTTATCACATATATATAAGATTTAAAATTATTTTAGTATTAGTTTTACATTTTAACATTATTTTTAACTTTACCTTAGATTTTAATTTACATTTTAATTTCTATTATATTATAAGTTTACATTTTATTAAGTTCGCCAGATGGGATTATAAAAGCTTGTTATAATAAGTTGCTATAGATCGGTTACATAGATTACACGGTTAAAAACCATTCCAAAGTAAACATAGCGGATCAAAATATAAAATTATTGATTACTGACAATTGCGGAGGGAAATTTATATGTAACCCAATAGTATTCACCATAAGATACTTGCATTGTCACCAATAACTTAAAAGACATCTGAATAAATACATTTTAGATACTCACCGTAAGGTATCATTATTTATCGAATGTCTATATATTTTGATCAAATATGAAAACGCAAAACATAGTTAACCGATAAACAATCCATGCAAGCATCTATAAACAACTTAAATTTAATGCATTTTTATTTAGGGCCGAGCATGAACTACCTATGATTTGCATTGAAATTAAAATATTCTATCCCTATTTAACCTTAGGCTAAAAATTCGTAGTCAAACTGGCATCAATTCATCTGATATATCGATGTATTCAATGTAATAAATCACCAGCACCAAAGGTTAAAAGAAGAAATTGCCTCTTATGAGATAGGAATATTACATCTATCTCTAAAGAAGAGCAATAAAACAAAAACTCTCCATAGAAAGGAACTGCGGTATCCGACTTATAATTCCTTCTATAGGCAAACGGAAGTGTGCGGCGTATACGATTCTGCCCGTGGGCGAATCAATATTACATCTACTAATCACACCAATATATCCAATCCATTGACCCAATTTAACCACGAAACAAATAACCTAAGATTACCCTCCCCTAATATACCTTTACAAATCTATACAGCCATTCACGCCCGACTTAAGTTTAACATTTATATAATTTAACTTAACGGAAAACAAAAATCATAATAAAACTTAAAGAACAAAAAATAAATAAATGGAAATGATTTTACATAAATAAATAAAAAAAATACATCAAATAACATTTTAACTACTTTAGTCAGATAGGAAACTAATGCAATTATTTTAAATACGAAAAGTTTTTAACTTAATGTTCATTAATTGTAAAGTTCTTACGGTTTTAAACAGTTCATCTTTATCTGTCATTTGTAAGTTTGAGTTTGAATTCGGGAATTCCGTCCTGAAGATATTGGTATACATTTAGCCGATGTTTTATTTAGTTCTTTGGGGGGTTTTTAATTTAGTTGGGTCCTCAATGTAGGAAACGATAGTTCATTTCTCCTTTCTTTAACAGCTGAAAGAATTGACCGTGTGTCTGTCAATTCCTCCAACTCCGTACTACTACATATAGTCACATCGTAATAATCAATTTCCAGTCACTAATAATTTTCAACCATGTCCTTTTATATTCATTTGAAGGATTGAATTTACATTACGTCACCGATGCGATGGTCCTTTCGCTGCGGTCCGATTCCATAGGGATTTCTTCTTATTTGCTAACAGTTTCTATTGTTTTCCTATCTGACCGGTATTTTTACATTTAGATGCCCAAGGCTGGTTTACACTTGACTAATTAAATTTATCATTTCCATTTCTGATTAATTAACCTGTTTTCCAAATCAAAGATATATTTAAAGATAAATTTAAAGATATAATTTTATCTCCAAATCTTTTTAAGTTTTTGTTTTTAAAATACCTTTTCTATTTTTAATACAGTTTTATTTTAATAATTTTTTATATCTGTGCGATTTAATATATAAGAGTTTAAGATGATATTTAATTTCAATTTTTAATTCTAAAAGAAAATTTTTAAATGCGAACTTTTTAATTTACTTTCATGTTTAATAAATAAAAACAACAACAATGTAACGAACGTCTGTGCTCGTTACAATATATATATATATATATATATATATATATATATGATGGCTGCAGAAAGGTTGCTATTAACTGAAAGGAGACCCTTTGATTCCTCTTGGAGGTCTTAAAGGAACCGAGCAGGGCAAATTCCTAATGTCCACTCCATACGTTCTTGTCATTGCAGCTGTTATTACTATGTGATTATTCATATAGTATATGAACATGGATGGGCTGCTCACCAACATGCATTAGCCAGCGTGGTGAGTTTATTGGCTTTTTACCTCTGAGTTTAAGATCAAGAAACACCATGGTCTTTCTTCTCAGTGCCTGATAAGGCAGAATGAATGTTTGTGTAAATGATAAATATTTTTCCAATACATATATACAATTATGACAGACAAAAATAAAGCATGGCCCTTATTCCCAGGAGGCTGTAAAGTCACTAACCAGGGCAGCGGTTGGTGGCCTAAGACGGAGGGTGCTAAGAATCCCCTGATTGCGGACCCAGGCTGCCATTTGATGACGACTTTTTATTTAGGTACTTACAACTGCAGATCACTTTCAAGTGAAGGAAGATTGCAAGAATTCGAAGAAGAACTGTCTTATATTAAATGGGACATTATTGGACTTTGTGAAGTTAGAAGAAAAGGAGAACAAACAATTGATTTAAAAAGTGTACATATTCTCTATTATAAAGGCACACATATTGGAAATACAAGTGAAGTAGGATTCATTATAAATAAAAAGTGGAAGAACAATATTGTGGAGATTGATGGTGTATCAGACAGAATGGCAAGGTTAGTTATACAACTTAATAGCAGATACCAAATGCAGATAATTCAGGTTTATGCCCCAACAAGTTCTCATAGTGATGAAGTAGTAGAAGATTTTTATATGGATGTACAAAAGGCTTTTGATCAGAGTAAACAACATTTTAAAATTGTTATGGGAGACTTTAATGCTAGAATTGGTAGACAAATGAAAGATGAAATTGCTGTAGGTAATTTTGGTTATGGTAATAGAAATGAGAGAGGACATAGACTTGTGGAGTTTGCAGAAAAAGAAAAACTTTATATTATGAATTCATTTTTTGAGAAAAATGTTAAAAGGAAATGGACATGGAAGCATCCAAATGAAGGTACAGCAGAATTGGATTATATTTTGACTAACAGAAAATACATATTTGAAGATTGTAATGTTCTTAATAAATTTAACACAGGAAGTGATCATCGATTAGTAAAGTGTAAGTTACGTGTTAATGTAAAACTAGAGAGATAAAAATTATTAAGAAAAACAATATTTACAGTTGATATTCCTAATCTTCAGAAACATTCTAATGAATTTATATTAGAACTTACAAATAGGTTTCAAGTGTTAGGAGATTTTGAACATGATTCAGATTTGAATGAAATTAATATGAAAATAACTGATACACTTTTAAAAACTGCAACAAACATAGCTGGTAGAAAAAAGCAGCAATTGACTAATAAAATTTCTACTGAGACTAGAGAATTTATGAAGATATACAAAAATGATGTATTAAAAAGAATTGAATATCTCGAATTTTGTAAAATGGTATGGAAAAGAGTTGAAAATGATATAAGAAAGTATAACTGTGAAATAGCAAGGAAAGCTGTAGAAGAAAATAAAAGTCTCAAAAATGTTAAACAAAATTTTGGTATTCGTAGGAAATTTCTATCTGCAATAAGAAAAAAAGATGGAATTATTACTAAAAAGAGAGATGACATCATGAAATTGGTAGAAGATTTTTATCAAGAATTTTATAGTAATAAAGAACAAGTACCTCCTATATCTATTACATCTTCCGAATTGCCCAGAATTTTAAATGAAGAAGTGAGACATGCAATTAAGTGTATGAAGAAAGAAAAGGCTCCAGGAAATGATGGAATTATAATTGATATATTAAAAGAAGCAGGTGAATAATTAGAAACAATTTTAGCAAAGTCATATACCAAATGTCTAAATGATAAAGATGTACCGGAAGATTGGAAGAATGCAGTAATAATATTAATATTTAAAAAAGGTGATAAAGAAGATATTAGAAGTTTCAGATCTATCAGCCTTTTATCAGTTTTATATAAAATTTTTACCAAGATAATTACAACTCATCTACAGAGAACTTTGGATTTCCACCAACCAAGAGAACAAGCTGGATTTAAAAGTGGTTTTAGTACAATAGATCATATCCAGGTATTGAGAGAAGTCATAGAAAGGACAAACGAATATGAGTTGTCATTATGTTTTGGATTTGTAGATTATGAAAAGGCATTCGATTCTATACACATTTCTTCAGTGATTAAAGCATTGTATCATCAAGGTATAGATCCAGGATATTGTCATATTTTGAAGAATATTTATAAAATGCAACAGCAACAATTAGATTACATAATGATACTGGAAAAATCAACATTGAGAAAGGTGTAAGACAAGGTGACTCCATATCTCCAAAACTCTTTACAGCAGTTCTGCAAGAAGTAATTTGTGGATTAAAATGGGAAACTAAAGGAGTGAAAGTAAATGGAGAGTATTTAAGTCATTTAGATTTTGCAGATGATGTAGTTGTTTTTGCAAATAATGCTTCAGAGCTGCAGGAAATGTTACAGGAGTTAGCAGATGAAAGTAGAAAAGTAGGACTAAAGATAAATGTTAAAAAGACTAAAGTAATGTTTAATCGATTTGCTCAAAATATGAAAATAAAGATTGATTATGAAGAATTAGAAGAAGTTAACAGTTACAAATACCTTGGTCAGATTATTAATACAGATGGAAACATAATGGAGGAAATTAATCATAGAATTAAACTTGGTTGGAGTGCTTTTGGTAGAAATAACTTGATACTAAAAGGAAATATGCCTATGTGTTTGAAAAGGATGATTTTTAACAAATGTGTTTTACCAATTCTTACTTATGGATCTGAGACTTGGACACTTAATAGAAGAGCAATACAGAGACTTCAGACCACTCAAAGGAGTATGGCGAGATGTATGTTGGGAGTAACAAGAAGAGATTGAAAATGCAATGTATGGGTAAGACAACAAACAGGTGTTACTGACCTTATTAAAAAAATTAAAAGATTGAAATGGAGTTGGGCTGGACATATTGCTAGAGGAGATGATAATAGATGGACAATTGAAATTTTAAACTGAATTCCAAAAGATTGTAAAAGACCCAGAAAGAGACCACATGTGAGATGGATAAATGAAATAAGAAAATGTGCAGGGGTGTTGTGGAGAAGAGAAGCTAAAGATCAGAGAAGATGGATTAAACTTGGAGAGACCTTCATCCTGCAGTGGATTGATAATGATTGATGATGATGATGATATATATGATCACTAGATGGAGCTTTACCAATAGCTCCTAACAAGCTTTTGTTTACATAAATGTCAAGAGAGATAGAATTCAAAATCTCTATCATTGTCACCCACCTCCAGACCAGCTGGTTTCAAGCTTATTGGCTCACATCAGTGAAGGCTTGGGAGACTAGTAAATAGATCTAAATACCAACTCTAAAGTCAGCTCTTATCAAACATGTTTCTATCAGTTTGAAAGCATGAAATTTATCAGACACATAATGTCTTCAAATCCAGCTTAACAAACTAGATAGCTATATGGGTCTGAAATCAGTTCAGTTTCACCATATAGTAAAAGCCTCTGCAATATATATTATTGCAAAAACTTTAAAGGTACATTTATGATAATCAAAACAAGTTATAAATTTTGTAACTTGCTTTAAGCTTGCATTTTATGATCACTAGATGAAGCTTTACCAATAGTCCCTAACAAGCGTTTGTGTACACAAATGCCAAGAGAGAGATTTTAAATCTATCATTGTCACTCACCTCCAGACTCCCTGGTTTTGAGCTTATTGGCTCATGTCAGTGAAGGCTTGGGAGACTAGAAACTAGATCTAAATACCAATTCTAAAGTCAGCACTTATCAAACATGTTTGTATCAGTTTGAAAGCATGAAATTTATCAGACACATAATGTCTTCAAATCCAGATTAACAAACTAGTTGCTATATGGGTCTGAAATCAGTTCCAAATCAGATTTATGAGGGACACCAGAATTGTTCAAAAATAATCTGATTGACAATCCAATTATTTAATAAAATGTGTTCTTTTCATGCAAAAAAGATGCAAATCATACTCATGATGGTTTAGTTAATTCCAGATAATTTAATTTACTAATAAATATAGACTGGAAAATTATATCAAATGCCTTAGACAAATAAAAAAAAATTGCATCAATTTAATTTTGATAATCAATACCACATGACCCAAAAACAATAAAATGCTTCATGTTAGTAATATTAAATCTACTTTTTATAAATCTATACTGAACTTCTGCAATAAATTTTTTTAGGTAGGTATAAATAGATGCATCTAAACCAATTCAAATAATTAAGCTAGAACTGATAATATCTGATCTTTAATTTTCAAATCTATCTTTATATCATCCTTATATACATGAACTAGTTTAGTGCTTTTCCACCTATTGGAAAGAAGTGATTTTTGGATAGAAAGATTAAAAATGAAAAGAAGTACAATAGCTAGAATATTCTTGCAACCTTTATAAGTAAATGTAAGTATGCTACCAAAACTAATTTTGGGTAGATCTCCAGGACTTTCAAAGAATGAAGTAGCAATTTTGCAAAGTTACATTTTTTCTATCCATGTATTTAAAAGATATTCCCAGTAATCATTGCCCCTCAGATATATGTAATCATTTACATCAAACTTATATACTAAATCCCAATGTTAATATTATAAACATATGTACATGCATAAAATCAGTGTAACCTCTTAAGTCTGAAATAAATTTTCTTTTGAAACTTATAATAATAATAATAATAATAATAATAATAATAATAATAATAATAATAATAATAATAATAATAATAATAATAATAATAATAATAATAATAATAATAATAATAATAATAATAATAATAATAATAATAATAATAATAATAATAATAATAATAATAATAATAATAATAATAATAATAATAATAATAATAATAATAATAATAATAATAGAATCTTTAACTCTCCGATGTAAGTATTTATATTTTTCTTTTGTTTCAACTTGTTATTTGCAAAACAAACATAGTACAGAACAAATCAAATCACACAATAGATTAATAAAGTATTTTTAAAGAAAATATCGGTGTATATTCATATCTTTTTTTTAAAAAAAAACTGAC